>JAODAL010006954.1:0-129269 GCA_025379985.1 Phyllomedusa bahiana
ACGCTGGAACCAGGGGTGGGCCCAAAGCAAAACTGAAGCAGAAGCATTAGGAAAAACCTAAAAAGGAAGCCCTTTGGGGGGACTTCCAATTTGAGAGATAGGGTTTTATGGGAAACTGATTTTCTCCCTTCAGGATCTCCCGTTGGTAAAAGAAAAACGTAGGGTTTTTTTAGAGGGGAGGCAGACAGACAAACTTCTCCATAATGACAGGTGGATGAAATTCTCAGAAGAGCCGGAGTCCAGAAGAGCAGGAATTTGAATTTTAGTACCGGAACCATAACAGAGAGTGGCCGGGGTGGTTCAGACGGAAGAGGCATCTTTATTCAGAGACACTTCACCCACAACACCATGGCTTGGAGAATTCCGGGGCGCAGCAGGGCGGACTGGGCAGTTTTTCAGATAGTGCTTGGGATTGCCACAGTATAGACACAGGTTCAGACTGCGCCGGCGAGTGCGTTCCTCCAGGCTTAGATGGGCGTGATTCACCTCCATAGGAGAATCTTGAGGGAACACAAGTGCCTGGTGAGATAGACTTGGGGGTGAAGTACAAGGCGAGGCGAAGGCTTGCGAGGGGAAGGGCGTTTGGTGCTGGCGAAGCTCTAGCTCTCTTTCAGCAAAACGTATGTCGATTTTTGTAGCTACAGCAATGAGGTCGTCGAGGTTACTAGGTAGGTCCCGACCAGCCAGTTCATCCTTGATATGCCCAGCGAGGCCCCCCCAAAAGGCTGCAATAAGGGCCTCGTTGTTCCAAGCGAGTTCTGAAGCCAGGGTATGAAACAGGATGGATGGATGAAACACAGTAGATTCGCCTTGACAGGAACTTAGCAGAGCAGATGCCACGGAGGTATTGCGCCCAGGTTGTTCAAAAATTTTCCAGAAGGTGAACAGAAATTCTTGGATGTCCCCTCTCTCCCAGAGGGGTGAGGCCCAGACCAGAGCTTCACCTGAGAGCAGGCTGAGGATAAACGCCCCCTTTGCTCTATCGGACGGGAAGTGGTATGCCAGGATCTCAAAGTGTATGGTACACTGGTTGATGAATCCGCGACATGTAAGGGGGTCTCCGTTGTAACGGGCAGGCAGAGGCAGGTGCAGGCTGGGACAGGACATGGTC
The DNA here is from genome assembly GCA_025379985.1 of Phyllomedusa bahiana. Taxonomy (NCBI): domain Eukaryota; kingdom Metazoa; phylum Chordata; class Amphibia; order Anura; family Hylidae; genus Phyllomedusa; species Phyllomedusa bahiana. Next base: position 1,112 of record JAODAL010006954.1, read on the forward strand.
ACAGGAGGCAGAGATACTGCAGGTAGCGGAGCTGGCGTAGGTGCCAGTGCAGACGAAACTTCGTCCAGACGTGCGGTAATTTTCTGCAGTTTCTGGAAGAGTTGTTCCAGGTGCGTGCCGTGACGGTTGTAACCCGCCACTAGGTCAGGCAGAGTCACTGAAGCGGGGATCCATTGATGGTCAGTTGACACTTTTTCTGGCCGCAAGGCTAGAAACGTCCAGGTATAGGGGATCCCCTGGGCCAACCGCGGGGACAGATGGTTTTTACACGCGGTGGGTAGCCGAAGTACAGGGCTGTTGGCCGGACACTGGAGACGATAAACGGATGATGCAGCAGTAAAACAGATGATAGAGTCCCAGACAGGTAACAGAGTGCATTCAGCAGCAAGAGAAACTGGAGGTAATACGCAGGAAACAGAGGCAGCACGGGTGCGCTGGACAGCGCAGGGCAAAAAGCAGAAACTCGGGAATACTGGAAACCAAGGATTTAACGCAGCAGAGTTTCAGAAACAGAGGTCTAGCTCTAGGGAAAACACCAACGAACTACAAAAGGGGAAGTTCCTTTTGAAGGAAAAGGTCACAGGTCACAGGCAGGAAAGCAGGAGCACTTGCTTAAATGTACATAATTAAAAATTCACGGAAAAAAGGGGGTTGGGTTGCATTTAAATTGTTTTAAATTTCATTCGATAAATAAATTTTTAAAAGTTTTTCAGAACGGAGTCAACATAAACAAAATGCCTCAAATAAAACAAACAAATATTTTTATAAGGTGAAGTGCAAAATTTTTAAAAACTTTCGGCTGTCCCCGCAGCCTTCGTCAGCCAGCACTGAAAAGAAATACAGTATATTAAAGACATAAAAATGAATTTTTTGTCCAAATGCAAAAAAAGGGAAAAGAAGGGGTAAACTTAGTGATAGAAAAAAAAAAGAAAAAAAGAAAAAGAAAAAAAAATGAATTTAAAGGAACTCACAACAAATTGTAAGCCCGTTTTGTTAGAAGGAGACACCAGAAAATGGACGGGAGGGAGAAAAAAGGTAGGGGGAAAAAGGTAAGAGGAAACAAAAAGGGAACAAAAGAAAAAGCAAGAAAAACAAGAAAAAGGGTAGCCGGCTGTGAGATACAACAAGCAAAAATTATATAGAGGAGGAGTTTAAAAAAAAACACTGTGCAATTAGCGCTTACCAGATTAAATGAAAGTAGGAAAAATCTGTGACGGGGGCGCAAACAAGGCAGTGTTCCCAAGGTGTATAAAGGAGGCTGTAGAAGACACATGGAGAAAAAATTAAAAAAGTTTGTGGGCTAAGCAAGAAACGTGGAGGGGGGGAAGGGGGGAAAATGCCTTACCACAAGCGGGACCGCGTCACGAGGCCTAAAAAAAAAACAGGGGGAAGGGTATCAACCGTACCGGGATAGAGTCTGAATAAACCCAAAAGATATTGAAGGGATTTACTGTGGGAAGACCTTATTTGGGTCCATCCCTTTGGGGGGAAATGGTAGTAACGGCGCCGCGGGGGCGGGAAAATACGCGCGGTCCTCGCGGGTGGAGGGCACGACCCGCTTTAAAGACCCCGGGCTGCCCAGTAACGAGTGGGGAGTGAGTGAAAACAGCGCGTCCCGGGACCAGCAAAGTAGTCGTGTCTCAATGTATGGCAATGTAAACAGGTGAAAAAGAGTGTAAGAGGGGGAGGGGAAAAAAAAAGGAAAATCATGTAAGGAAAGAAAAGGGAAAAAAAGGCTAAAGTCGTACTGGCCAAAAGAAAGTAAAAAAGGGGGGAAAATAAAAAATTATGGTGAGGGGGTAAAAGTTTTAGAATTATTGCTAGAAAATATGGGAAAGATATAAAAAGGGATAGGGGAAAGAATGGAAAAATGGTCTACTCCAATTAAAAATAGTAGGTAACGACATAAATAATAAACTATCGATTACATAAGGGTAAAACTGGAAATAAATCGAAATGGACCCAAGATCTGATATATCTCACCATCGCGACAGGTGTCACAGACCTTTGAATTTAGCGTTCTGAAATTTAAAAATAGCATATCGATTACAGAACATGACAACGACCTCTAATATACTTTTGTTACACTTTTTATATTGTTGACCCCAAAATCGAATGGTGTTCAGTCTTGTGTGTGTACAAAAAAAATCTAAAAAAGAGGGAAAAACCAAAAGATCTGTTGGGATGTGAAAAAGGTGGTCACATTAAAAATTAAGGTCAAATTCCCCTTTAAGCCGTTCGGTGTAAGCCCTAATCGATGGATCCAAAAGGGTTCGCGTTTTTTTTTAAAAAGGGGAGTACGGTTGCCGCCCCTTTCTTGGGCGGGGGACATGTTTCCCAAAATTGGAATCGAAGTTGGGGTTTTTTTGGTGATGGGTTTTTCATCGAAATTTGGGAAGCGGGAAGCCTGTCTTTTTGCACCCGATTGTGGACTTGTGTCTGACAAGGTTTTGATGCGTTGTGTAGTTTCGCCAATAAAGAAGGCCACAGGGGCATTTAATCAAATAACCCAAGGGGGTGTCACATGGAAAAAAGCCCCTTTTTCTTTAAAAGGTGTCCCCGTTATGGGGGGGATGTCCACATCCCTTTAATAAGCTCGAGCATTATTTCAATGCAGGGGGGTTGTGCCTTTTCCTAGGTGTCATGAGTTGTGTCCCGCGTTTGGGGACGACGAGGTACCTATACCCTCTCCCAGGTGATCCCTAATATTTTTGGGAGTTTGGCATATTCGTGCAATCCCGGAAATCCAATTCAGGGTACCTCCCGGAGAATATGCCAGTATTTGCGTAAAGTTTTGCTTTGGATCAGAGGATGGTAGGGTTTATAAAAATTACCTTTGGGGGTTTGGGCCAAACGGTTTCTTGGTCTCGATGTGTTTTTGATTTTAGTAATAAGTCTTTCTGGGTAACCCCTTTTTTTTAAATTTTTTTACATCAAGTCCAATTGGGGGTCGAGAACGTCGGACGTAACTACCTTTAACTCTGGGGAATTGGGAAGGGGAAGGAAGTCTTTGGGTGGGGCGGATAAACTGTAAAAGGAAAGGGAATTTCTGTCTGTTGATTTGGTGTAAAGGGCAGAGTGATATTGCCTTCGGGGATTTGTTTATCCAATAAAACTAAAAAGTTGATGGGGACCGCCTTGTGGGGGGAAAAGGGAGACCCGTTTGATGGAATTTATGTAGTCAAAAATGGAATGGACAATCGTCTCCTCCAAATGCAGAAAAAAAATCGGATATAACGATGCCATACAGCATGTCAGAAAAAAAATCCTTGGGATAAAGAATGTTTTTTCAAAGCGGCCATAAAAATTTTGGCATAGGGGGCCCTATTGGGTCCCAGGCGGTTTCTTGGCATTGAAGAAAAAAATCATCCCCAAAAAAGGGAAAAAATTCCAGTTAGCACTAATGAGTAAACAATGCAAAAGTCAACCTCTAAAAAGGGGTTTATCAGAGTGCGAAGTATTCAGAGTGGCACAAATGCCGCTAGGGGAAAGGAAGTATAAAGGCTATTTACGTAAGTGTGATTAAAAAAGGGTCGGGGGATGTGGGGTTTAAAGATTGTAGAAGTCCAAAAAAAAGAGGGGTATCCGGAGTAAGATTTGGTTTTGATACAATTGGGAAGAATCTTTTCCCGAAACTGACTATAGGGGGGAAGATTTAACGGTTTAAACGACATAGGCGCCTGGTGGATTTGTTTTAAACTTTGTGGATCTTTGGTAATAGTAAAACACCGATGATGGGGGTTTTTTGCCTGGGGAAAATCAAAGGGGCTTAGGCAATGATCTTTGGTCAAGGCAAACAAGGATAGATTTTATCTTGGAATGGATAAACCGAAGGGGCCCTTTCCAGTGGGATGTAGGTAGTCTGTCGAAGTTGTCGTTGGTCCGTTGAGGTATTTGTCCCTCCAGCACCCAATTCCCCCCCCTTATCAGCCGGGTTTTATGATTATTTTGGGAATTTTTTACGTAGTTGATACGCTTGTTTCTCTGTGTGGATTTTTTGGAAAAATGAAATTTATTTTTATTCTTCAATGTGTTTTTGATACCCTATTACCGTGAATTAGGTTTCAACCGTGTATGGGACGGGGTGGATTGAATTTATAATATTTCTCAGGGTTTTGTTGGAAGGGGAAAGTAGGGGCATCGTGGGAACGTTTTCGGAGTTGGCTGGGAAAATGTGGGCCCTTTAAAGGGGGAGGGATCGGTAGAATCGCTGTAGTTCTTGTTCTAAGGTGAATGTGTCGAGGGGAGGGGTCGGGCAAAATGTAAGTCCTTTGCCTAACAGGTCCTTCGCTGAAGTAGGAAGTAGAGGAGATAATTTAAAATAATGGTGTTGTAGTGAAGGGGGGCAGGGTAGGGCCGTCTCATTGCTGTTTTTGGGCCGATAAGGACCTACCCTCGAACGGTTTTAAAAACGTGGTTCCCAGTTCTGTAGGAGATAAAGGAGGACTCCCCCTAAATAATCTACAGATGGCAGGGTCCACCTCCTGGTTACAGACAACCTAGGGGGGCCCATACTACTTTTCATCACTCGATACAGAGTAAACCCCAGGGAAGTGGCCCACAGCCTTTCAGGGGCAAGGAGAACCGACACCCGACCGAAAAGAGGAGGGGGGGGAGACGGCTACAGAACGAGAACCCAATTTTTATACACTTCGAGGTAGGCCCTATACGACCCATCAGCTAAGAGCCGGTCCTTCCTTCCCCTTCAACAACCCCACTAGTTATTAATATCTCCCCCTTTTTCCCACTTCAGCAAAAGGACCGTTAGGCAAGGACTTACATTTTCCCCTACCCTCCCCTCGACCATTCCCCTTAGAACAAGAACTACGCGTTTCTCCCCGATCCCTCCGTTTTTAAGGCACACTTTCACCAGACCAACTCCCTAACTTTCCATCGATCACCTATCTCTCCACTCCAAATAAAACCTGAAAAATATTAGTAAATCAACCCACCAGCCCTATAAACCATTTGAAACCTCATTTCACTGGTAATAGGGATATCAAAAACACATTGAAGAATTAAACTAAATTTCCCTTTTTCCCAATAATCTCACCATAAGAAAGACAAGCGAATCACATACGTAAAAAATTTCCAAAAAAAATCATAAAAAGGGCTGTAAGGGGGACCCATTGTGTGTTACCGGGACAAATCCCCTCAAGAATCCAACGACAACCTCTGACAGCACTCCAACATACCACGGAATAGACCCTATCTTTTCTATCCATTCCAAATAAAATCCCCCTTGATGTTGCTCTCGACCAAAAGATCATTGCCCAAAAACCCCTTTGTTTTCCCCGGGCAAAACCCCCCAATCACTCCGGTGTTTTCTATTACCAAAGACCAAAAAAAGATTTACACAACCCCCAAACCGCCCTATAGTCGCTTCAAAACCATTCAACTTCCCCCCTATAGCTCAGTTTTGGGGAAAAGATTCTTACCCCAATTGTACAAAACCAAATTACACCCGCATACCCCTATTTTTGGACATTCTACAATTTTTTAACCCCACATCTCCCATATTTTTTTTAAATCACACTTGACAAAATACCCTTTATCTTCCATCGCCATACTGACGGCTTTTTGTGCCACCATACATACTTCGCACACTGAATTGAATTTTTAGAGGTTGACTTTTGCATTGCATTACTCAATATAGTGCTAACTGAGAATTTTTTTCCTTTTTGGGGATGAGTTTTTTTTTCAACCAAGGAACCCCCATGGGACCAAATATGCGCCCCCGTATGCCCATTTTAGGCCGCCATTGAAACAACATTATTTACCCCAATGAACTTTTTCTAACATGCTTACCTGGCATGTTATTCGACGATATTTTCTGCATTTGGCATGGAGACGATTGTCCATTACCCATTTCTTTGACTAATAAATTTTCCATCAAAAGGGTCCCCACCTTTTCCATCCAAAGGAGGCTCCCCCGCACAACTTTTTAGATACTTGGATCAACAAATCCCCTAAAGGGCAATTCACTCTGCCCTTCACACCAAATAAACAGAAGAAATTCCCTTTCCCCAATTTTAGCAGTTGTTCCCGACCCACACCAATTTCCCCTTCCCTCTCCCAATTCCCCAATTAAAAGGATTTTTACTAGTCCTGACGATTCGACCTCCAATTGGACTGATGCAAATAAATAAAGAAGGGGTTATCCAGAAAGACTTTTTAAAAAAATCAGAACACAGTCCGAGACCAAAAAACCTTTTTGCCCTAACCTCCCAAAGTCAATTTTATCAACACCTACCACCTTTTGTCCTAAGCTACATCAGACTATACGAAAATCTGGCATATTCTCCGAGAGGATCCCTGACTTCCGGGAGTTCCCGGACATAGCACGAATATGCTACAAACGTCCCAAAAAAATAGGAAACACCTGTGAGAGCCATATGGTACTCTACATCGTCCCCAAAACGAAAAAAACACAAATGACACCTGGGAATGGCACTTTCCCTGCCTGCATTGTTACTGCTCGAGCTTATTAAAGGGGATGGGGTTACATCACCCCCAAAAGGGGACACCTTTTAAAAGTAAAACTTTTTCACATTGAACCTCCTTCGCGGTTTTTTTGTTAAAAACCCCCTGGGGCCTTTTCTTTATATAGGCGAAACACAAAACGCATAAAAGTGCTTGTCAGCACACAATCCACAATCAGGTGCAAAAAGACATGGCTTCCGCTTCCCCAACATTTCGATGATAACCCTCACCAAATAAGCCAACTTTGATTCCAAATATTGGAACAGCCCCCGCCCAAGAAGGGGCGGGAAACCTACGCCCCTTTTTAAAAAAAAACCCAACCTTTTGGGTCCATCGATTTGGTAGCTTACATCCGAACGGCTTTAAAAAGGGGAAAGGACTTAATTTTTAAATGATGACCACCTTTTTAATCCCAAAAAATCATGGTTCCCCCTTTTAGATTTTTTGTCAGGCCACACTATTGACTGCATACACCATTCGAATGTGGGCGTCTACAAATATAAATGTGTTACCCAAAAAGTTATTATTAGGTCGTTGTCTGTTCATGTAATCTGATATGACAAATTTAATTACAGAATCGCTAAATTCAACAGAGTCTTTGGGCACCCGTGCGGGGTGAGATATATAACAGATCTTGGATCCTTTCTGATTTTATTTCCGTTTGACCACTTATGTACATCGATAGTTTTTTATTCTTGTCGTTTACCTACTATTTTAAAATTGGCCCTAGACTCAATTTTTTTCCAGTTCTTTCCATATCCTTTCTTTTTTCTTTTTCCCTTTTGATATTTTCTACCCTTTTTATTCTACAACTTTTTTACAAATGGGGACCATAAATTTTTATTGGGGTTTTCCATTCGTGCCTTATACTATTGTGGCCATACGACATCCTTATTTTCCTCTTTCTTTTTTACATACTTTTTTCCTTTTTTTTTTCCCCCTCCCCCTCTTTCTATCTTTACATCTGTTTACTCTGCACTACACGTGAGACACAGGACACTTTTGCTGGTCCCGGCACACGCTGTTCTCACTCACTCCCCCACTCCTCTATGGGCATTGCCCGGCGTCTTTAAACGCGGCGTCGTGCCCTCCCCCGGGACCGGCGATATTTCCCTGGCGCCCTTAAATCATTCTACCTCCCTTTTAAAGGGTTGTACCCCAAAATAGAGGGCTATCTCCACAAACATCTCCTTCAATTCTTGGTTGATTCAGACTTATCCAGGGTCACGGCTGATATCCCCCTCCTTGTTTATTTTTTGGGCCCCCTACGCGGGCCCGCTTGGGTAAAGGGCTTCCCCCCTTCCATCCACTCCCCGTTTTTCTGCTTAGCCCCCACAAATTTTTCTAATTGTTTCTCCATGTTTCTTCTACGCCTCCTTTTTTACACCCTTGGAAAAACGCCTTGTTTGCAGTCCCCCCCTCACAGATTTTTCCTACTTACATTTAATCTGAAGCGCTAATCTGCACATGTTTTTCTTTTAATCTCTCTCCATCTATATACATTTTTGCTTTTTGTATCTTCACAGCAGGCAAACCCTTTTTTCTTCTTTTTTCCCCTTCTTTTTTTTTTTGTTCCCTTTTTGGTTTTTCCCCTTACCTTTTTCCCCCTCACCTTTTTTCTCCCCCCCCGTCCCCTTTGTTGGTGTCTCCCTTTCTAAAAATCGGGCTAACTATTTCGTCTGTGAGTTCCTTAACTTTCATTTTTTTTTTTTTCTTTTATTCTTTCCTTTTTTTATCACTAATTTACCTTTTCCTTCTTACCTCTCTTTTTTGCATTTCGCAAAACTTTCTTTTTATGTCTTTAAATCTGTATTTTCTTTTCATGAGGGGTGCGAAGGCTGCGGGGACAGCCAAAAATTTTAAAAATTTTGATCCACACTCTTCTAAACAAAATTTTGTTTGTATATGAGGCATTCGTTTAGTTGACTCTCGTATCAAACTCTTAAATTTTTTTATTTATCCGAATGAAATTACATACAATTTTAAAAGAACCAACCCTTGTGTGCCGTGAAATTATTTAAATTATATGTCGGGGTTGCAATACTCCTTTTTTACTGGCACCACGACATTAAACCAAATGCAAAAGGGATTATATTGTGTTTTTTTAAAAGTTCAGCAGGCGGAGCGCGCGCGCACCCTATGGGGTTCGACACAACTGGGGAAACACAAAGGACGGACACCGCGGGGGACCCAAAAATACCGGAGCAGGGGACCAGGAGAGGTACAGAGCATAAAGACCCCCACGCTGAAGCCCCCCACAGGAGCCCCAGCAGACAAGAAACAGGGGCACGAACGACCGTGGTCCAAGGAGGGGGCGGCGTGTCCGGCATCTTCAAAATCAGTTTTTCAAAAGAAGATATTGTTCCCAATTTTTTTAAGATTTGAACTTGTCAAATTACGATCTTTGGGAAGTGAGACCCCAGCGAAGACATTCAGGGGAAGTAAGCTTCCCGTAACAATCCAGGGGTTTTATCCCATTTTTCTCTACCATTAAAATTAGATCTCTTTTAAGAAAGAATTTAAAGGGTTTTTGGGGCAAAACCCCGAACGGTACACAAATACAAAATAAACAACTACTTACAAATGGAAAAAAGAATTTCTTTAAAGAAAAATAATAAAAATAATAATTTTAAAAACCTTAGGGCTGCTGACAAAGAGGGGGTGGTTCTTTTGGATACTGGTTTGTAAGAAGGGGGAAAACCTTATTTTGTGTAACACAGATACTTAAAAGGCACTTAACCATGATCCAACCCAAGAATATGCACAGGTGCAGGCCATTTTTGTTCAAAGACCCACCTTGTACTTACATAGGGAATACAAAAAAAATTTTTCTAGTAACTGCTGGTGTATTTCATTGGTGGCAAAAACCACCTTTTTACCCGAACAATTTAAATAGATGTATTCCACTTTAAATGCAGCCCCAATTTTTCGTTCAAAGAGCCACCTTGTACTTACATTAGGATACAGAAATTTGCTAGTAATTGCTGTTGTATTTCATAGGTGCAAAACCCACCTTTTATTATCCGTACATAATTTAATTAGGTTTTTTTTCACTTTTGTGCAGCCCAGTTTTGTTCGAAGACCCACCTTGTACTTACAATAGGATACAGAACTTTTCTAGTCACTGCAGGTGTATTTTATAGGTTCAAAAACCACCTTTTATTATCCGTACACAATTTAATTAGGTTTTTTCACTTTGATGCAGGCCATTTCTGTTCAAAGACCCACCTTGTACTTACATTAGGATACAGAAATTTTATTTTCTAGTAACTGCTGGTGTATTTTATTGGTGAAAAAAAACACCTTTTCTTATCTGTACAACTTTTAAATAGCTGTATTTCACTTTAGTGCAGCACAATTTTGTTCAAAGAACCACCTTGTACTTATATTAGGATACAGAAATTTGCAAGTAATTGCAGGTGTATTTTATAGGTGCAAAAACCCCTTTTATTATCCGTACATAATTTAATTAGGTTTTTTTCATTTTGGTGCAGGCATTTTGTTCAAAGACCCATCTATTACTTATAGTAGGATACAGAAATTTGCTAGTAATTGCAGGTGAAATTTCATTGGTGCAAAACCTCCTTTTCTTATCCTTATAATATTTAAATTGCTGTATGACTTTGGTTCACCCCAGTTTTTTCAAATAGCCACCTTAAATTTTGGATACAGAAATTTCGTATTACTGTTGGTGTATTTCTTTGGGTGCAAAAAACCACCGTTTGTTATCTTTATAACTTTTAAATAGCTGTATTGCACGTGGTACGGCCCAGTTTTTTTCAAATAGCCATGTTGTACAACAATCTGATATAAAAATTTTCGAGCAACGTTCTCGTTTGTAAATTGCTGCAAAAAACGCAATTTCTCATCCGTGTAACTTATGAATATTTATTGCGCTCGTGAATCTCAGTTTGGCGCAGATAGCGCACTTGTAAGATTTTTTGTTGAAACTATCAATTCCTATCCTACTGGCATTGTAAATCCCGGGACTGAAAGAAGAACACTGTTGATTTTGTCTTAGGGTTCTTCCACCAGACCGCATTTCACGGGTATCGCTAGAAACATTTCAGTTTCTAATCCTAGTTGACTATAGGAAATTAGAGGGATTTAAGAATAGCTGTGATTTGCCATCTTTTAAAAAGAAGACTATCAAAAACTCTCCCATACCTTCTAAAATTTTTATCTTCTGAACATGGAAAAATGCAGGTGGTAAGCAGCAAAGCGGGGTGTAGGACATGGAGAAAAGAGGTACGAGAGAAGATGCTCCTTCCAGTGCTGGCGACAACACACAAGCCAGCGGACTTGTTGCGGGACCGTCGGGCCTGTCATCGCTGGGTCAGGGCCCTGAAATCTCAGTAACGAACAGCGTCGCCAATCTGTGCTTCAGGGGTTAATGCAACCTGCATCCAGCAGTCTTACCTCCCTCGCCTCCCAGTCACGGCCACAAATTTTCGTCATCATCATCGCAGCATCCGCCCAAACATAAAAGCGAAGGCCGCCCAAATGTCAACTCGTGTACCCACCACTGTGGAAAATCCATTTTCTGAAGACCTCTTTGAGACAAAATGCGGGGGGGTCAGAAGGCATTTCCTAAGATCAAGAGGCCAAATGGGATGATTTTGTCTGCTCTGACAGCCATTTTACTGATACCATCAGAGGGGGAAGAAGGAAGCCATCAATCGGCAAAAAATCCCGGGCGGTTGGGGCAACGCCTTGCAGTGCCTGTTGTTTTGTAGCCCGCAGCTCCTGGATGCAGAATGTAAGGACGAGGAAGCCCACCTTGTTGATGATGATGATGACGACATTGCGGATCCATCGTGTCTTTTCACAAATTTGCTTGCGAGCGCTTCATCACTGACGAGGAGAAGACGATGGGGTAGGGGGTCCTATGGCTCCCACCCAAAAAGGGAGAGGCGGTTGCAGAAGTCCGCTGAGATAATTCCGCCAGCCACGACACGGAAACACCGCTCCTCGCTTATCGCCGCGAAAAGGTCCAGGACCTCTCAAGCCTGGCCTTTTCGAGCAAGCCTCTGATTCACCCAGCATGCCCAATGCCGCCTTTGCCGTAAACCAAAGTAGAGGCAAGAATCTTAGTTTTTAACCACCCACCAACATGTCTAAGTCACATGCAACGAAGCATGAGTTGAAATGGAGGGAACATTTGGCCAAAAAAGGCCACACAGAGCCGGGCTTCCAACAACTGTCACACTCTCTGCCCTCCGCCTCCTCCTCCTCCGCCACCACCAAGCATTCCCAGCTGTCCATGCTCTCAGAGTCATGATCAGGGATCAGCCTCCGCTTCAGCCTCCACCGTTGCCCGAGTACCACCAGCACCACCAGAGACCCATCCTACCCCTTCTCCTTCCGCCAGTTTGACGAACTGCACGCCGTTCAGCGGCCAGTCTAGCAGCCAGCCTTCTGTCTTCCAGGTTTTGGGAGCAGAAAACACACTTTAAACCCCCAATCCATCCCAAACCAAAAGCCTGAATGCCCGGCATTGCCAGGCTTTTGGCCTTGGAAATGTTGCCTTTCCGTCGGTGGGACACAGAATGGGTTCCGCCAAAACATGGCCTTCCTGCCCCCAATCCCAGATGCCGAGCAGGCATTTCTTTGCCAGAAAATCCGTCCCTGCCCTGGCCAGCCACGTGTCATCTAAAATTTCAAGCGCGTTGTCTGCATCTGTGGTCCATCTGACCACCGACACATGGACTAGTAAGGACGGCCAAGGCCGCTATATCTCTGTGACAGCTCACTGGGTGAGCTGGGTGGATGTCCCTGGTGGTGACGGGGGCTCTCAGGCTCGGCGCACTCTCTTCAAAACCGCAGGGATGGGCAGGTTTCTTTCCCCCATGGTCCTCTGGGGGCATCACGTGCGCAGAGAAACAAGGCCTGTGAAAATATCTGTCTTGCAGACCGCCAACACACAGGTCAGGAGCTGTGGAGGGCTCTCCGCAATAAAACCGAGCGCTGGCTGGGTGCCAAGAACCTTGTGCCAGGCAAAGGGGGTGTGCGATAACGGGCGAAATCTGCTGGCCGCCCTTTAAGATCGGTAGTCGGAGCACATCCCTTGCCTGACACATGTCATGAACCTTTTCGTCCAGAAATTTCTAAAGCACTACTACCCGGGTCTGGACTGCCCGCTGAGGAAGGCTCGAGGTTTTAGCCGCACTTCCGCCGTTCGCAAACCCTGCTTCGTCCCTCCTGGCTGCGTTGCAGCGTCACTCGGCCTCCCCTCCCAACCGTCTCATTGTTGACCATGGGAACACGCTGGAATTCACCCTCCACATCTCCAGCGATTGTGGCAGCAGCGCAATACATTAGGCAGTACAAAGTTTACACATGGCCTTTCAAGCAAACGTGCGGACCTCGGGGTGTTTTAGCCACCGAGAGTGGAGGCAGGTGAAAGAGCTCTGCACCATCCTTTCCAGTTTTGAAGAAGCCACTAAAATGGTCAGTGCGGACAATGCTCTTTTCAGCATGAGCATTGTGGTGATCTTAGTTCTGAAACGATCGTTGGACACTCTGAAACATCAGATCCAACCAGCGACGGAGGAGGAGACGGACACAGATGCGGACATGGAGCCTTCTCTCCGTCGAATCCACAGGCCCCCCCCAGTTTCTCAATTTTATCGTCTTTATTAGGCAGTGGTTCAGGTCCAGGCTAGTGCAAGGTGGCACCTCAGCTCTGAGGTGCATCATCTGAGGCAAGTCAGGCTGTGTTGAAGCTGTGTCGGAGGGAGCGGAGGAGGATGAGGTATTCCTGGACACTGATGTTACCGATGTCCCTGCCTTGGAAGAGGTTGGCGCGAATTTGAGGTGGAGGAGGAAGATGAGGAAGATCAGTTTGCTAGTGCCCCTCGACCCAGAGGCTTGGGAAATCAATGCCCATCTCCACAATGAGTGCTTGGATGCTCCATTTCCTCCAACATTTATCCTCGCATTAAGGCCATCAAAATGAACAACCCGTTACTGGTGGCCACCCTCCTGGATCCCCGGTACAAAACAAAACTCAGCACTTTCTTTCCAACCACCCCCAAATAGAGAGTAAAATGCAGGGAAAAGGAGACCTTGCTGATTGATCCACTGGAGACATCTGTTTCGTATGCTTCACGTTCTTCAAATGTCACTGTGGAACAACGTCAGCGACGTGACAGCAGTAGAGTGCCAAGTGGCCGTAGCGGCAGCAGCAGCAGCAGGCAATGTGGCAGAAGGCTAATGGGTGACCTCTGACAATCTTTATTTACCACCTCACCAACGCATGTAATGCAGGGCACACATCCAACACACAGAACCAGCTTAAGATCATGGTGCACGATTATAATGCGTCTCAATACCGATGTTTTGGATGTGTTCCGGACCCAATTGACTTCTGGGTATCCAAATGAATGAATGGCCCCAGCTCGCTCGCCCCCGCCATAAAAGGTGTGTCCTCCCAGCAGCCACGCTCATATCTGAGCGGAAAACCTCAGCACGGCTGGGAGATCATTACAGACAAACGCATCCGGCTTTTTCACAATAATGTGGATCGTTTGACTTTCATCAAGATGAATCAGGCGTGGATCTCTATGATGTTGTGGCCGCAATTTGCCGGGGGTCCCGATTAGTTTGCCGGTCTACTTCACATTCCTCTTCCAAAAGAAATGATCCTCTTGAAAACTTTTATTTTTAAATGATCATTTCTTAAATGCAATTTTTTTTCTCAGTTCCCAAAAGAATCAGTTTTGCGGTTTTGCGGTGTGGAGACTGTAAAGACACCAAAGTTTCATGACAAAACCGTATTTCCATTTAAATCACTTTGGGCGACAAGTATGAACGGGATTTAAAGCCTGTTTTCCCGGCGAATCCTGCGCCTCACCGGCCCGAAATCCGCTGTCGGACGCAGGGATGCGATGTAGGGGCAGCGTTCCGCCACTTTTCGGCTGCGCCTCGCATGAAGGGGCGTGCAATGGGCGCGGTGTGGGCGCGGTGTGGGCGTTCCGGGGCGGGACGCGTCGCGCTTGAAAACTCCGAGGCATGTCCGATCGCGGGTCGACAAAGTGCGGCGCATTGCAGCGCCCGCCAGCTCCGACAGGCAGACCTGGTTGATTCTGGTCTAAATGATCCGCGAGACTAAGTGAAGCGAGAACGAAAAATGAGAGGGAAAAATAAAAGAAAAAATCGCAAGAGAAATCTCGGCTCTCAGCGCCGTGCGGCATAGAGTATGATTCCAAAAAAATTGCCTTTATAAAACGTAAAACATTATCAGAAAAAGAGCTCAAACCTTATTTAATAAAAAAAAAAATCACTTTCCAAAAATCTAGAACGGCGCAACATCAGGAATTAGGATCGTGGAAATTGCGATTGGAAGTCCGCCTTTTCATTTGATTGGTCCATACTTCTCCATAAATTATAATGGTTCCCTGTCACTCCTATTCTGATTGGTTGCTTTCTGCCGACCAATGAGAAGAGCTTAACCCCTTCATGACCTTGGGCGTATCCATACGTCCAGGTCGTTTGGGGGTTCACACACCTGGACGTATGGATATGTCCTGAGGATCGCGCGAACTCTAAAGCAGAGTTCGCGCGATGTCAGCTGTATATTACAGCTGACATCCCGCAGCGTCGGCCCCGACCCCGGGGGGGGGGGGGCCGGGTTAACCCCCTCATTATCGCGACGATCGGGTCGCAATAACTAAGAGAGACGCAGGAGGAGATCGCGCCTCCTGCGTCTCTGTCGGCGGCAGCAGCGCACGGATCGGGCGATCCGTGCAGCTCCTGCCCTCTGACAGACAGCACAGAGGGCATAGAATGCCTTCCGGGTTGTCTGTGACGTCACGATGCCCGGCCGTGCCCTATGGGCATGTCCCATCATCGTGACTGACAGTTGTCATAGGAACCAGTCATAGTAACAAGCTATGTACTGAATCCTATTGAATCAGAGATCTAAAGATCTCTCATTCAAATCCCCTATGGGGAAATGTAAAAAAATAACGTGAAAAAGTGAAAAAAAGTAAAAAAAGTGAAAAACAAGTAAAACACAAACACGAAAAATAAAATAAAAATACGTACACCGCCCTTTTCCCCTTTACAAACGCCAATCGCCCCAAAAAAGATCAAAAATAAATAAAGTACCCATATTTGGTATTGCCGCGTGCGTAACGACCTGCCCTATAAATCTGTCATGTTAATTAACCCGTACGGTGAACGCCGTAAAAAAAAAAAAAAAAAAAAAAAAAAACACAGAATTAAGATTATTGTTCATCCCGCAGCACATAAAATGGAATAAAAAGCGATCAAAAACTCCTAGAAACGCCAAAGTTGTACCAATTAAAACGTCAGTTCATCCCGCAAAAAAAAGTCCTTATACAGCTCTGTATACAGAAAAATAAAAAATGTATAGCTCTCAGAAGATAGCGATGCATAAATATTGTTTTACACACTAAAAACACTTTTCTTTTTTTTTAAAGTGCTTCAACATAAAAAAAAAACTATATAAATAGGGTATCGCCATAATCGTAGCGACCCAAAGAGTAAAGCTAACTTATCACGGATACTGCACGGTGAGCCCTGTTAAAAATAAAAATAAAAAACACTACTAGGATTGCAGTATTTTCTTCACCCTGGCCTCCAAAAAATGGATTTAAAAGCGATCAAAAAGCCTTGTCCCCCCAAAAATGATACTAATAAAAATGTCAACTCATCCCGCAAAAAACAAGTTCCTACACAGCTCCAAGCACAGAAAAATTTAAAAGTTATGGCTCTCAGACTATGGCGATGCAAAAACGTATTTTCCTGGTTGAATAAAAGTGTTTTTATTGTATAAAAGCAGTAAAGCTACCATGTCATATATACCATACAGTGACCGCTATAAAAAATAAAAATAGAAAACACTACCAAGATTGCTGTATTTTGTTCAAAACATCTCACAAAAGCCTTAATAAATAGTGAACATAGCATATGCACCCCATAATGACCTACCAATATAAAACTTCACTCATCCCGACAAAAAAACATGCCCAATACACTCAGCTCTGGGACGCAGCAAAATAAAACAACGTTATGGACTCGTCTGGCAATAGGACAACATAAAAAACGCCAAATTTTTTTTTTGACTTCCGGTGTCCGGCCAGAGTGCTGGCTAGGCTGCACGAGGCTAGGGAGCTCCCGCACCGCTCCGTCTCTCTAAAAAAAAAAAACAAAAAAAAAAAAAAAAAAAAACGGCAGGACCCGCGACATACACCGACTTAATAAACGGCATCTTGTCAGTGCCACAGCGAAGCGAAAAACCCGGTGCCGCAAGGGAGCGGCCTGAAATCGTGAGCGGGGTATGCCATGTGCAATATTACAGCACACAGCAGGACAGATAGTCCAGTGACACATCAAGATGGCGGCCCAGATCCACCGCGCGACCACGAGAAGCGGCTCCGCGGCAATTTGAACGCAGCAGCAGCAGCCTTAGACCTTGGAGACCAGGAGGAGGAGGCTCACAGCTCCCAGCTCAGAGATGGTACAAGGGTACAGGGAGGGACAAAATGCCCAGCAACCAGCACAAGCGACTCCAGGCATAATTCCACTATGCAGCACTACAGCCACACCAAGCAGTTACAGTGCACAGGATACAGGGCGAGGATTTCCAGAGGAGATGTGCCCGGAATCATTATCTCCTGCAGTCCATGGCCCATAACAAGTGGCCAAAGCTTTTGGCCCCAGACATTCTTAGCATCATTTGAGGCCTATCAATGAATCAGCATCTATAAAAGCCAGCGCGTCACTCTCCGCTCGGTTTCGCACCGTGCACTCGAGATGTCTAAAACATACTTAATAAAATACGCAAGTTAGAAAGGGCGCGAAAGTGAGCAAATATGGAAGATGACGTGCTGTAGCATAAACCCATGATAGAAAGTTAGTCAAAAAGACTGAGTTTTTTAACAAAAGAGGAAATTGGAGGACTTAGAAAATCGATCCAGAAGAAAAACAACCTTAGAGTTATATGTCTTAGTGAGTCACCAAATCCCTCCAGACTTCTTCACGATATCTGTGTAAAGAAATTACCCGATGGCTTTAGGAGTTGAATAGCCCTTTTGAGAGTGGAACGAGCAGCGCGAACGGCTTGGCCCCCGAGCAACCCTCCAAGTCAAGACGGTCAGACAAGCTGGGCCCAAGAATGTCTTAGTACAAAATACCCTGCGACTATTAATGAAAATCTTGTTGCGCTACAGGCTATACGAGACACACAAAACCCACCACTGGCTTTAATGGGACAGATGCTCTTATTTGCGGATACTCCATCGAAGTATTCCAGGAAAACGGAGGCAGTTCATCCAATGTTTGCAGACTACATTAGTCAAAGCAACAATTCGATTTAACCTGCAGTACTCACAGCTAACGTTTAAAGATTTTCCCCTGAACAACGGTCCGCACTGGTGTGTCGGTCGGTGGGATGAAGCAGGAAGAACTATCTTATGGCTGCAGCGAACGGAGACCGTGGTAACCATCTGGAAGAAGATTGAGAAGGAAAGGGAACAGACAGGAGCCAGCGGCAACAGGCGGACAGGACGAGAGCCAGCCAGGAAACTGAACGGGAAAAGGTCCCCGTGATATAAGACTACAGCACCCCGAGAAAGTGATGACTCCTAATCTAAGGTTTTTGGCGTTAGCACATACAAGGGCGAGGGAGCCACAATGTTAACAAGGGCCTAGGGTTTACAGGGGATCTGCAAATGGTTCTGCACAATCTTTATTGTGGATAGAGAACCTCAATGCTGTTTGTGGAAGGCAGAGTTGTTACATCGGTGCAATTGAAAGCTATACATTACTACCTTTATAGGTTCTTGTTGAGCTGAATACCCTGCAAAGGGGACAATGGACGAGAGTAGGAGAGGTTAGAAATTAATCTATCCTGTTCTCAAATTGTAGAAGGTAGTTAAGTTTCTCTTTTGAAGAATGCACGAAAAAAGAGAAGTCCCAAATTGTAAGAAAGGAAAATGGAGGTGTGGGGTTTGTTTGGGAAAAATTGTTACTGGGGTGGGGGTGGGGTCTGTTGGGAAAGGGCGGGGATGTGATGGGGCTGCTATTGGATTAGTGTATACGGAACTGAAACTCTTGATCTCAGACTGTATGCGGATAATTACATGGAATATCAGGGGCTAAGTTCCCCACATAAGCGAGACTATGGCCCTAAGATATCTCAAGAAGCAGAATGCAGGATATAGTTATGCTTCAGGAATACATGATCACTGAGAAGGACTTCACCGTCTCAAGAAGATGTGGGTGGGGGTAAGTCCGAGCTCGCTGCAGTCCAGGGTTAAAGCGGGGTGATCCTTCTGTTTAGCCCAAAATACCCCATTGTAATATATTGTACAGCAGGGATAGAGGACGATGAGGGAAGGGTCATCAAAGTACACGCTAGAAAGACACCGCGCGGGTAATCTTCACCCTGATTAATGTGTATGTCTCCATAAACAGGATATAAAGATTTTTTTATCATACTTAAATCCACTCACCTACAGAAGAGAATAACACATGTGCTGCTCGGGGGAGATTTCAACAATGTGATGAGTGAGGTAGAGGACAGAAAAGTGGACGGGGGTTAGGAGTAGTAGGAATTAATCCAGGAAAACATTATTAAAAGATCTATGCCGATACGGGGGTCTCACTGCGTGTGGAGTGCAGTTTTTAAACCAGAGAGAGACTGATACACCAATTACTCAACGCAATGCCACCTCTCTTGGTAGAGCAAATCGATTATTTCCTTAGCTATCGCATCCTATTTTGGGAAGAATTTGAATCGGCGAAATTGGTGAACCCTGGTCATCTCTGACCATCCCTGACCCAGCTGAGTCTATCCCTGAGAGACCTTTTCCCAAGGGGAACAATATTTATGGACGTTTCCTCCCCCAGCTCTGCAGGCGATACACACTTAGGGAACTTCTACGGAGATGGTGGAGGAGTATGAAGGTATCTAATGAGGCCACCACAAAGGATATTCACGGGGTTGTATTGGGATGACTAGTAAGCGCAGGTTCTAAGAGGCGAATCATGTCATATAAGAACAGCATATGAAAAAGCAATGACAACAATTTAATCGGCTACTGTGACGCTGAAAAATACCTTATAACACTACGTTTTCTGCTAGATTCATCCCGGAACCAAACAGGGAGAGATTGGTAAGACTGCCAAAGAGGAGTTTGAGTTATTTTCAGAAAAGGTGGAGACCTTTTATGGGGACAGATTGAAAGCCTCCCTATTCAAGCTCTGCGTAACATGTCGGGGAAGCTTTTGGCTAATATGGTTTAGAATAAGCAGGGGATCGGACACGGTAATCCTCAGTATGAAAGACAAACAGAACAAATTAGATCTGACCCAATAGAGAAATCAATGATATATTAAAAGAGTACCTAAGTACTTTATACTCCCAAGCCATATGACATTGCCAAGGGGGAAGAATTTCTTAGGAAGGGAAACAGCTAGAAAAAAACCTAACCGAGGACGCGATAAGGGATATTAAATGCGGACATAAGCCCAGAATGAAGACTAGGACAAAGTGATCAAAAAACATCCTACGAGACCAAAGCACCAGGGCCCAGAGGGGATGTCCAGAGGGACCTTTTATAACGATTTTAGCAAAGGAATAGCACCCAGATATTTTCGCCAAAGGTCTCAACAGACGATCATGGATAACAAAAAAAATTGCTCCCATCAGGAGAGACAGCATACATTAGGGTACCTATATTAAAAACGGGAAAGATACCCTTATCTCAGAATCGTCATCGCAATTCACTACCTTGATCAGGCAACCATGCTAATTTCCAAAGTGAATTGCAAACAGTTTATCAAACTATCTGCCTAAGCTTATAGGTCCCCACCAATAGGCTTTATAAAGGGCAGGTCGGCGATTAAAAATATTAGATCAGTAAGGTAGTCTGGGCATATATAGAAAGACTGTATCAAGGGGGGGCTTCTCTGCCACTTTGGGTATAGATGCGGAGAAAGGAAAGCTTTAGATAATGGCTAGATGCAGTTCTCTGGTAAAATGGGATTCACAGGATAAATATTTAGTATCTATTTGGTGGCAATGGTCATAGTACATCATCAGAGCCCAGAGGTTTTATACCCCCGGCTTAATTCTATTCCTCCATCCCATTACCACAAAACGGGACAAGACGGTTGCCCCTCTATCGCACATGCTGTTTTAATATTGCCCTTGGAGCCAATTGGCGGCATTTCTCTTAAATGCAGCCTTTATAAGGAATCAGGTAGGGTCGACTGGCAAATAAAAAATCCACATGCTTTGCCGACGACATTGCTCATTGTTTTTTAAATAAGCGGTGGAGCAAACGAAAAATGTGATGGAAGGTGTTAGGAGAATATGGGAAGTTCTCAGGTATTTAAAATAAACAGGGATGAAAGTTGCCAAATACTACCTCTGGCTCCATGACAGATTGCAGCGCGAGAGTGAAGGGAACTAGCAGTCGCAAAACACACATAACGTATCTGGTGTGAAGAACTAGGGACCAGGGGCAGCCTTTATTTATCTGCTGAAACTATACCCACTTTGATAGAAAAAATTCAAAATGATAATTGGGGCGGATGGCACGACTTACCCCTGTGATTATGGGAAGAGTAAGCTGATAAGATGGTGAGTTTCGCCAGATATACTTACCCCTTACTAAATGTACCTATTACTGCTTAGACATACGAGTAAAGATCTGCAAAATGACTTTTACCAAAATTTCGTATGGAAAGGGAGAACAGACACAACGTTTTAGTTACAAAGTTAAGGTGGGAAAAATCCAGGGAGGAGCACAAATCCACACATGTAAAGCTGTATAATTTGGCCGCCATGTGGAGGACATAGTGAAGGATTGATAGAGGGGACCAGGCTATTTTCACCACACAAGATTTGGAATCTCAATTGGCAGCTCGGAAAACCTGAGGTCTCAATGCTCTTAACTCCTTGGAAGTACAGCTGCAATATAAGCAGGAGTATAGTACTGAAGGAGACACACTGGCTACCTGTGCGTCTAATTAGGAAGATGTATCACAGGACCAATTGTACTATATCACATTTATTGCCCCATACTGGGAAACACCGTCTTTTTAAACCTGGAAAAGAAAATAAATTTTTTGGCGGCTGGAGACAAAGGGGATCATGAAACACTGGGTGACATACTGTCAACTCAGGGGGTACATTACTTAAGTGGGGGGAGTTTGAGAAAATTCCAACTAGGCCAAAAATCAAATATTCCAGGTTTTTTTTTTTAAAAAAGGCCCCAGGGATTGAAGCTTTTGTAGGCCACGTATTACTCCGCAATCCAGTTGGTCGAAACATTAGAATTCGAGTCAGAACTCTGTAGAAAAGGCCTAGCAAAGGGTCTTCCTATCTAGAAACTATCAATGCCCTGACGTTGGAGGACACAAGAAGGCCTTAGAAACAACCTCTTCCAAGGGCTGGGATAGCACTCTCATCAGGACACTACATAACAAACAAGATCTGAAAGGGATAGAGCGCAAGGTTAGGAAGGCATTCCCTCAATGAAACAATGGAGGCGAAATCTTGTTTCGATTAGCACAATAACTCCATTTCATGCTTTTAAACATCACGCGAAAAGAAGGGGTGATCAAAAAAAAAAAAACACCAACAAAAAAAACAAACACAGGGGAATACAGAATTTTGGGGCCCTGTCCAAAAGGTAACCTGGCAAAGGCGGATGCCCCCTCCGTAACCCACCCTCCTGCTTTGTGAAACATGCCCAAGAGTGGCGAGTATCTGGGGTTTGAATTAACGGAATTGTGAACAAGAAACCTGGAATTGCGCTTTGGAAAACTAAACCACCAAGTGTTTCTTATCTCCACTTAGCAATCAACGGAAGCACTGAACCGCGAGAAGGAAGGGAGGACGGGATAGTAACTACGACAGGGGTCATGTAACCCTGCTAGCGCCAAGAAATGTTTGCTTAGACCACTGGTTCGAGCCGAGGTCCCACCTTGGAGGGAGTCCCCGAGCTAGCTAATACCATGACTTTATATTGGAGAAATTGGAGGAGAGAGAATGTGGATAAAGAAGCGAAGGGTTTCCTCCAAAAAAATGGAGTCAGTTCATTCCGAAACACGTGCACTGAAAAGGAAATAAAAAATCTTTATTAGAGCATCTTAAATACTCTGAATACTACTTTAATGATCAGCTGAAAGGAATTTAGCGAATTTGAAGTAGGGAGACAGTTGGTCAAGCAGCCACCACAAGGGTGGGGGAGTTCAGTTAGGTTTAAAGTGGGGGCGGGGACCAGTTGGTCGAAGGGCTGGAGAGAGGAAACAATAGGGGACATATACTGGGAGCTGGGCAATATATAATTCCAGAGAATAATACTCAATCGTAAGAGTGCCATCAATGTAGTCTTATATGTATGTAAGTAAACTGCCATATTGTACATATTTCAGTGTGTAATCTTGTGCTTGGATTGTATACTGATATGCTGCCTGAAATCCTCAATAAAACATTGTAATAAAAACGCAATCTTTTTTAAATAGACCGCTCATTTCTACTGTGTAATAGTAATAAATCAGAAAACAAACTATTTTAAATCTATATCATTGTAATTGTACCGACCCCCATAGTCAAAGTTATTCACATCATTTACACTGCACGGCGAATGCTGTTAAATTGATACTCAAAAACTATGAACCGAACTGCGTTTTCCCCCCCATTTACATTGCAATGCTAAAAAAAAAACTATGGAACAACATGTGTGCCACTAACATGCGAATACATCCCTAGATGTGATCACCCTGATGGGTGTTGAATCCACAATTGGGAGGACTCTCTGGAAGGTTCTCGATGTTCTGATCTTTGGCGGCTTTGCAATTGCGACATGGCCCCACCAGAAATCTGCGTTCCAAAAACTCTATATATGCCACTCCATCCCCTTACGCCCTGCATTCGCCCCAAACAGCAAGTTTACACCAACATGTTGGGTCTTGCGAACTTGGAAGTAATGCTTATAACAATAAAAACCCCCCTAAAAATTTTTTTTTTTTTAGGGTTCTTTTTTCCAGGAATTCCTTGTATATATGAAAACATTTTAAGCTAAATTGCAGATTATTGGAAAAAATTTTTTAATTTTCACAGCCTTATGCTAAAAAAAAAATTGTGAATCACCTGTGGGGTCTATATACTCAATGCACCCCTGGATATATTCCTTAAGGAGTGTAGTTTCCAATATGCGGCCTATTTAGGGGTGTTTATTAAGTTTTAGCACCTTAGGGTGTCCCCAAACCTGAAATGGCGCCTAAATAAAATCGTATTGAAAATGAGACCCCAGAGTATAGTAGGTGCTCCTCCTATTCTGGGGCTTATGGTTGAGCCAAATAATGCACTAGGGCCACATATGGGATATCTCTGAAAACAGCAGACCTGGGGGAATTGATATTAAGTTGCATTTACCTAGTCACATTTACCGTATTCCAGTGAATAATGGATAAATATTGAAAATCTGCAAAAGAAGTGAAATTTTGAAATTTCACCTCCACTTTGCTTTAATTTCTGTGAAATATCTGAAGGGTTAACAAACTTCCTAAATAGTGTTGTAAATACGTTAAGGGGTCTAGTTTCTCATATGGCGTCACTTATGGGGGTATCTAACATGCAGGCTCCTCAAGCCAACGTCAGAACTGGAGTGGTCCCTAAAAAAATGTATATTGCATATTTTCTTGATAATGTGAGAAATTACTATTAAATTTCTAAGCCCTCTAATGTCGTAAAAAAAAAAAAAAAAGACATTTAAAAAATGATGCCAACCTATAGTGGACATATGGTAGATGCTAGTTATAAACTGTTTTGTGGTGAATAATTATCTGTCTTGCACGCAGAAATTTTGCAACTTTCAAAATCGCAAATTTTTCCCAAATTTCATAAAATTTTGAAATTTTTTCACAAAAAAAACAAGGATTGTAGGGATAAAAAATTTCTTACTAACTTAAAGCAAAATGTTGTCACGAGAAAAATTCCTGATCACAGGAAGGGTTTAAAAGTGTCAAAAGTTATTCTCACAAAATTGACACATGCAATTTCAAAAATAGGGCTGTGTCGGGAAAGGGTCAAAACAGGCGGGGGTCCTTGGGGGGTTAAAGAATTTGAAAAAAACTGAATTTCCCGGAATTCCATATCCCAATCCTTTAGTAGCCCCGGGTCTCGGCGACAAACGCGTTGTTAGGGTTTTAAATTTGATTTATTTTTATAGAAGGTTTCAGCTTTTTTTCGATCATTTTTTTACATAATAAAATGTTTTTTTTTAATAACCCCATGCCGCACGGGCGCTGGAAAGGAAAATTTTCATTGCCCCGATCTCCCTAGACAAAAATGGAAAGTAGCTGCCCCAGAAAGCCAACCCCCCGTAGCTAAAACCAAACAGCTCTTTTCTGCTTTTTTACTGTGTTTTAAACGTCCCGCCTTTGATTTTATGGTAAAAAATTTCCCCCCCCGGTTTTTAATGGTCCCTGTCCGCTCCTATTTGTTTGGACAAATTGCCAACCCCCCAAACTCAACCAATCGCTTTTTTTCTAAAATTTTTACTGATTTTGAACTGCCCCGCCTTTTCATGTGATTGTCAATATTCTCCATAGGTTTTTAATGGGGGCACGTCCTCCTATTTGATTGGGTGGTTTCTGCCCCCAATGAAAGCGTTACAGAATTTGAATTACTGTATTTCCCCCCCAATTCTCTATATCCAAATTCCCCATGTAGCGGCTTTTTAGTTTTTTGGAAAGTGGTTTATTTATATATTTTTTTATAGGTTTTAGCTCTTTTCAGAGAATGTTTTACGCCTTTATAAAGGATTTTTTGATTCATACCCTGCCTCCGGACACTTTTAAAGATTTCCCCCGCTGTTTTCCAGTCTGTCTAAATCGAATACTTTTAGGCGCGTTCCCCCATGGCCCCCAACTGGCGAGGGGGGCTTTCCCCGCAATATGAGGGGGACCTCCTCAGGCAAAATTTTGGGCGAAACCCCCCGCACTGGGTTTAATCCCTGCATGCGCCTCAACACTGGCGGGCGGGCGGACTTCCCCAACGGGCATTAGACGCACAAACTCGGGGGCAAAATCTTAGGCGCAGCCCCGCACTGCGCCTAAGTCCCGCACTGCCCCTCACACACGAAGACGCAGCGGACTTTACATGGTATGTATGAGCGCCCCTCGCCCCGACATAAACGGGCGCAAATTTTGGCGGGAAAAAAAGTGGAACATCCCTTTCCCACTGGCGAATTCATACTGTCGCCCATATTTAGAATTTTTCGCATTGTAAAGGGTTTTTTGGGGCATGTTCGTGAAAATACACATAACATGGCCCTTTTTAAGGAACAGGATTGGCTTCTTTGGCATCTCTCCCCAAAATTTTTAATAGTAAAATGAAAAGTCATATTTTAAATTTTTTGGGTTAATGTTGCTGTGAGATACGCTAAAATCAGGCCCCCTTTGGGTTTACAGAAATGGGGCTTCTAAGGGCATTTCTCCCTAAAAATTTTTAACAGTGGCTGAGAAGTCATTTTTTAATTTTTTGGACATGCTGCTTTGAAATGCAGCAAATACTACGGGCCCCTTTTATAAAAAAAAATGTTGTTTATAACAGAGATTTGTTTTCACAATTGAAAGATGGCTCGGGGGTATTTTTAAAATTTTTGGGGGGCATTTTGCTGTAAAAATGCAGCAATACTACATCCTATGAAAAAAAATGTGCTTCTAACAACATTTTGTTCTTACAATTGTCAAGATGGTCAAGGGTCAGTTTTAAAATTTTGGGGGGAATGTTCCCTGTAAATGCAGCAAATATACAGGGTCCTTTTTAAAAAAATGTGGTTTCTAAACAGACTTTGATCTTCACAATATCAAAGTGGCTCAAGGGTCATTTTTTTGAATTTTGGGGGGGCATTTTGCTGGAAATGCAGCTAATACAGGCCATTGTAAAAAATGTGGCTTCTAACAAAACATTTTGTTCTTCACAATTGTCAAGAGTGGCTAAAAAGGTCATTTTTTAAATTTTTTCGGGGGCAGTTGCTGTGAAATGAGCCACGGTCCTATTAAAAAATGTGGTTTCCTAACAGACTTTTTGTTCTTTCACAATTGTCAAGGGGGGCTAAAGGGTGATTTTTTTGAAATTTATGGGCATGGTGCGTCAAAAATAGGAATAGGTAAGACATTTTAAATTAAAACACATTTGCAAAACGACTTGTTTTTGAAAATCTTTAACTAGCTGCAACCCGAAGTAGAAAAAACCCATTTAATAAATTAAAAAAAAAGAGAAACAAAGACGGGTGAGATTCCAACAAAAAAGGGTGGTTAAAAGACTTTTTTTTTTTTTTTTCCGGCACTTTTTAATTGTGGGTCCCGACGGGTTTTTAAAGGGCATCTGTTTCCGACAGGGATGTCAATGTCCAGTTCAAGAAAATGATGGTTCAAGAAATACTGCCTTCTGGCACTTTTTAAATTTGTGGTAAGAAATTTTTAAGGGTTTGCGTGGAAACAAGACGGGGATAGTGAATATTCTTGAGTTTTTTTTTTGTACTCTTGTTCCCAAATTTGGGTTTGCCAAGGTAGCACAAATCCTTTTTATGTTGTGGATGTTAATTCCACTTCCCCCACCCCTGTTTGGTGAAGAATGAAGGTGTTGTTCCTCCCCAAAATTTTTAAGTTCATCAGCAATAATTATCGGATATCGGCATTATAATTGATGATATCGACTATCGATCCGATGACAAATTTTGTTTACCAATCGCTCTCACTAGGATGGAGTGGTTGGCATTTCGTTTGGGTATCGACATCGGGCGTAGTCGTAGTTTGGCCCCCAAACGTAAGGTTTTTCGATATGGCGCATTATGAGCGATGACCATTTAAAGGGGGGGGGTTTGGGAGAGCCAAATTATTTTAAAAAAAAAGGGTGGAAAGGGTTGGGAAATTTAAAAAAAAGTAAATGGAAATTAATTTTTGGAAAAATTAGGCTATAAAAATTAAAATTTTAAAAAATAGGATTTTTTAAAATGGAAATATAGAAATAGTTATGGGTAAATAATCCCCAAAAAAAATTAAATATATGGGGATTAGTGTTGTAAAGGGTCATAGTCGATATCGTCAAATTTTCAAGACGATTTCCATATCGTAATAGATTATGCCGAAGCCCCTTTAAAACATGGGGAAAAGGAAAACCCCACCTTCATTCTTACACCCAAACAGGGTGGAAAGTGGAAAAAACATCCCCAACAGTAAAATGGATACTGCACATCTTTTTTAACACAATTAGGTTGTAAAAACCACAGAAAAAAAGCACGACCATTCCCCTATCCCTGTCTTGACCCTTTAAACCCCGCATCACCCACAAAATTTAAAAAAATGCCAGAAAAGGGATATTAAATTTTAACCCTCTTTTTTCTGAACTGGACTTGAAAACCCGTCCGGAACGAGCATGACCCAAAAACCTGCATGACCCGCAGATTTAAAAATGCCGGAAAAAAATAGTCTTTGAAAACCCCATTTTGTTGAACTGGACATTTACTAGAAATTCCGGGCGCTTTTGACCATTAAACCGTCTGACCCACAAAAAAAAGTTCCCCGGAAAAAGTAGTCTTTCATCCACCATTTTTTGTTGAACGGAAACCAAAACCCGCCTGGCCGCAGCTGACCCTTAAACTGTTGACCCCCAGAATAAAAATGCCGAAAAAAGGATTTTTTTTCAACCACCATTTTTTGTTGAACTGGACTATACTTTCCCCCGTCCTGGGCCACGTAGACCATTAAACCTTCTACCCCCCAGATTTAAAAAGTGCCGGAAAAAGGATCTTTCAACCCCCCTTTTAGTTTAAATGAACATTGAAAAACCCTGCCTGGGACCCCAGCATGACCCCTTAAACCCGTCTGACCCACAGATAAAAAGTGCCGGAAAAAGGGGGTCTTTCAACCCCCATTTTTGTTGAACGGACATAACGTCCCTGTCCTGGGGCCCCAGTAAAGACCATTAAACCCCTTTTGAACCCCCAGATTTTAAAAATGCGGAAAAAGGAGTCTTTCAACCACCCTTTTATTGAACTGAACATTTAAATACCCCCCCCCCCCCCCCGGACCGCGATGACCCCTAAACCTGTCTACCTACAATTAAAAAAAGCCGGAAAAAGGGGTCTTTCAACCACCATTTTTTGTTGAACTGGACATTGACAAACCCTGTCCCTGGGCCGCAGCATGACCCTTAAACCTTCTAACCCCCCAATTAAAAAGTGCGGAAAAGGAGTCTTTAAACCCCCATTTTATTTTAACTGGCATATACGCCCGTCCGGGCCACATAGACCATTTAAACCCGTCTGACACCCAATTAAAAAAGGCCGGAAAAAGGAGTCTTTCAACCACCATTTTTGTTGAACTGGGCATGACAAAAACCTGTCCTGGACCGCAGCATGACCCTTAAACCTGTCTGAACCCACAGATTAAAAAGTGCCGGAAAAAGTAGTCTTTCAACCACCATTTTAGTTGAACTGGACATTGACAAACCCGTCCTGGACCACAGCATGACCCTTAAACCTGTCTGACCCCACAGATTAAAAAAGTGCCGGAAAAGGAGTCTTTCAACCACCATTTTATTTTGAACTGGACTTTTGACTAAACCTGTCTGTGCCACAGCATGACCCAGGGCCGGAGTTACAGGGGGTGCGGTGAGAGCCCAGGCTGGCATCCGTCATCTTTTAAAACCACGCAGGTTAAAAATGCCCTGATGACGCAGCAACGAAAACTGTCATGCTGAAGCAGAGTGCGGAAGCGGAAGTGTGAGAACTCCAGCCTTCCTCAGTACACAGTCAAGCCCTTGGTAGCGCTTGCCCATCTGTATGAGTGCGGACCCCAAATTTAGCTTCACTTGGAAATTTCTGGTGGTTAACGCTCCTGTTACACCCAGGTGCCCTTTTTCTTGGCATTCTCTTTCTCATTTTACTCAACGTGCTGGAGGAAATGTGTCGGTGGTCAGATGGACTTTTCCGGACACAGATGCAGACAACGCGCATGAAATTTTAGATGACACGTGGATGGCCAGGGCAGGGACGGCTTTTTTGGCAAAAAATGCCTACTTGGCATCTGGTATTGGGGGCAGGCAAGGGCCATGACGTGGCGGAACCCATCTGTGTCCACCAGACGGAAAGGCAACATTTCCAAGGCCAAAAGCCTGGCAATGCCCCACATTCAGCTTTTGGCTTTGGGTTGGTTTGGGTTTAAAGTGTTTCTTCTGCTCCCAAACCTGGAAGACAGAAGGCTGCTGCTAACTGGCCGCTGTACGGCATGCAGGTCGTCAAACTGGCGGAAGGAGAAGGGGTAGGAGGGTCTCTGAGGTGCTGGTGGGTACTCGGTCGACGGTGGAGGCTGAAGCGGGGGGCTGATCCCTGATCATGACTCTGAGAACATGGGCAGCTGAGGAAGGGCTTGGTGGTGGCGGAGGAGGCGAGAACAGAGGATGTGACAGTGGTGGGAGGCCCGGGTGTCGGTCTGGCCTTTTTTGGCAAGTGTTGCCTCCATTTCAACTCATGCTTTCGCTGCATGTGACTAACATTTTGGGTGGTGGTTAACCACCTATGGTTCCCTTGCCTCTACTTTTTGCGTTAACGGCAAAGGCGGCATATGACATCGCTGATGAATCAAGGCTTGGTCAAAGAAGGTCAAAAAGGGCCCCAGGCTTGAGAGGTCCTGGGACCTTTTTGACGGCGATAAGCCGAGGAGCGGGTTTGCGCTGAACCGTGGACTGGCGGAATCATATCAGCAGACTTCTGCGACCGCCCTCTCCTTTTTTTTTGAGGCGGAACCCGTACTGACATTACCCATCGTCTTCCTCTTCGTCAAGTGATGAAGCTCTCGCAAGCAAATTCTGCTGCAAAGACCACGTTGGATCCGCCAAAGTCGTAATCATATCATCAACACAGGTGACTTTCGTCGACCTGACATTCTGCATCCAGAAGGGTGCGGGCTACAAGCAAGAGGGACTGCAAGGCGTTGCTGGGCCGCCCGGATTTTTGCCGATTGACCAGCTTCCTCTCCTTCTCTGATGGCATCAGTAACTGGGCGTCAGAGCAGAGAAAATCATCCTCTTGGCCTCTTGATCTTTTAACATGCCTTCTGACCCCAAAACCCCAATTTTGTCATCAAAGAGGTCTTCACAAAATGGATTATCCACAGTGGGGGTACACGAGTTGACATTTGGGCGCCTTCGTTTCATGTTGGATGGATGCTGACGAAAATATGACGACATTTGTGGCCGGACGGGGACGAGGGGGTTAAGACTGCGTGCGGTTGGATTAACCACTAAAGGAAATTTGGCACACTGTTCGTTACGAGATTAACGGGGCCCTGACCCAGCGATGACGGGGCCTGACGGTCCGCAATGAGATCCGCGGGGGCGTGCGTTTTGTCGCCAGCACTGGAAGGCACCTTCCTCGTACCCTACCTCCATGTCCTACCCCCCTCTTTCCATTACCCCTAAATTTTTGCCCCCTGTTTCAGAAATATACAAATTTGAAAAAGTATGGAAGAGTTTTGGAAAGTCTTAATAAAAAAAACGGAAATCACGCTATTCCAAATCCCTCAAATCAAAAAAAAAAGCGGGATTCAAATAAAACTGAAAAGAATCTATCAAGTCAACAAAGTGCCTGCGAAAAGGAAAAAACCACTATCGAATGTATTCGGTTAATAAAAGGTATTTTTGGCACCTATCTTTCCCCCGTGGTGACAAAAAAATTGCAGTATTCACTTTTAAAGTGAAAGGTGCCTCAATGAACAAAGCTGAAAGGCACCAAAGTAAAAAAAACACGTTTTTAATTTTTTTTTTTGGATAATAAAAGGTATTTTTTTGGCACCTATCAATTCCCCTGTGTAACTACACAATTGCTGGATTAAAATTTTAATCCAAGGTGGCTCTACAACAAATCGGACTGGGAAAAAGTGCCAAAAAAAATAACTGTAATGTTTTCGAAATAAAAGGATTTTTTGGACCTATCAATTACCTGTGGTGACTAAAAAATTGCAGTATTCCCCTTTTAATGCAAGGTCCCAATGAACAAAGCTGTAGTGCACCAAAAAAAAAACACGTATCGTAATGTATTGGGGATATTAAAAGGGATTTTTTGGCACCTATCAACCTTGCTGACTTTGGTTTTCAATTTAAACAAGGGGTTTAAAAAACAAAGGGGGAATGGGCAAATTGAAAATGAACCCCTTTCGAAATGTATCTGAAATAAAAAGGGGGTTTTGCACCTAACAAAGAGACCCGCATTACAAAAAAAGATGTGAAGTTTTAGGCTGCCCAATACCAGGAAATATTCAATAGAAATGTTAATAATAAAGCATTGGAATGTCTAAAATAAGTCTTGGTGAACTTTATCCAGTATTCTTTATAGGTTTTTTCTGGTTTACCCCCCGGGTGCCCCCCCCGGCCCCCCCCGTGACTTTACAGCGGAATCTCCTTTTAAAATTCTCTACCTAACTCTATAAAATCTTCCAATCTCAATCTAACTAATTTTTAAGGACACAGCTAATAGTAGAGGTTTCTTGTGGAAAATAATAATTTTGCTGAGCTGTTTGGACACAAGGACCCCTCCTTCTGCTCTAGACCTGGGAGACACGAGGCTGAACAGAAATTTCTGTTTATGTAAAACGAGGTCATGTATTTTTCCAGCCAATCCAACCAACACATCCCAGTCATGACGTCGCACACACATCTCACCCTGCTCTATTCGTAATCTGATTTGCTGGCCGCCAAAAATGACGGAAGCGAAAATGGCGCATCTTAATGATGAAGCACAGATTTTAACCCAAAAATTTTCGCATGATCAAAAAAACCGATCACCA
Source organism: Phyllomedusa bahiana (assembly GCA_025379985.1). NCBI lineage: Eukaryota > Metazoa > Chordata > Amphibia > Anura > Hylidae > Phyllomedusa > Phyllomedusa bahiana. The sequence continues at coordinate 33,431 of JAODAL010006954.1, forward strand.
TAAAAAATTTTCCCATTTTAACTTTTCGAAAAATCGCCAACATAGTGATGAGACTAAAATCTAACTTTTTGGTAACAACCATAAACATTACATTTGGAGAGCGTGTCAACAAGGCCTATGATGAAAGGAACACCATTCCTATTGTAAAGCACAGAGGTGGATCACGCTGTTGTGGGATGTGTGCTACAAAGGCACAGGAAACTTGGTCAAAAGTTGAAGGAAAGATGAATGCAGTATGGTTATCAGCAAACTACTGGAGTCATGTATGCACTCATCAGTTCGGAAAGCTGCGGCATGTGATTAATGGACGTTCAACTATGACACGATCCAAAAACACAAGGCCAAGTCGGACCTGGTCTATCGGTACAGCAGGACAGAAGTGAAGGTTCTGGAGTGGCCCATCTCAGTCTCCTGACCTCATATGATTGGTCACTCTTGGGAGATCTCAAGCGCGCAGTTCATGCAAGACAGCGGAATTTTCAGGGAGACTGGAGGCTTTTTGCCAAGAAGAATGGGCAGCTTTACCATCTGAGAAAATTAAGAGCCTATCCAAACTACCACAAAAGACTTTAAGCGTGTCTTTGTTTTAGAGGGGGCATGCCCGATATTAAGAACTGGGGGTAGTACAACTTTTGATAAGGGTCATTTGGATGTTTTTGGTTATCATTATGATTTAAAAAGAGAAAACATAGTAGTTTGACAGTAAATGGCTTCACCCAACCACTAACCATAAGTGGAAAAAAAAAAATTTGTGTTATCATTCATATTCTCTGAAAAAGCAAGAAAGCAGAAATTCTGCTGGGGTATGTTAACTTTTGACCACAACTGTAAATATATATCTTAGAAAGTGGTATACATGTGGGTGTTTTAACTCAATATCCGGCAGACAAATTACTTGTAAAAAACCCCTGTAATCTCATTTACCACACTTTGCCTAAATTAGCATAATGGAGAAGGGGTTTCCTCCATTTTTAGCCCGATTGTTCGGGCGCTCCCTAAATGAGAGACTGGTGGAGTGGATTAACACACAACTCCAGCTCCTTGTACTACAGTTGCCTTGATACTTGAGGGATACTAAGCATCTTTTCTCTGTGATGGAGGAGTTGGTGTGGCCTGGTTGTCCTGTGATGTGGTGAGTTTGTATCCCTGCATCCCGCCTGACCAGGTTCTCTCCTTACTATCTCCATATGTATAGTTCATACAGTATGGAGAAACAAAAATGTATTGTAATGGTGGTAAAATATCTACTAGCCCACAATTTTTTTTTTATAGTTGATGAAAAGTTTGTTTTTACAAACTCTAGGTCCATCAACGGGTGCCAGTTTTCTATCTTGTCTCGTAAAAGTCTACATGTCATTATGAGAGGAAAAATGTATTTTCCATCATAGCAATATCTTCATCTCCCACATCAGAGGGTCTGGTCGATATATAGATGACCTGATTCTGTTGTGGAAGGAAAACCAAAAATCGTCCATTATGTTTTTGAACTATATAATTAGTAAAAGCATGATTTTAAAATTAACCCACAATTTTGAATCCACAAGTATCAGTAATCTTGATGTGACACTCATGGAATCTTGTTATCAAAATATACTGGTCACTCATGAAGAAAGGCAACAGCTCGCAATTCCATATTGTTGGCAAGTTCTTGCCACCCCAGGCACATAATTAAAAATATACCAAAAGAGGAACATTCACTTGTACTTGTAATTGTACTGATCCAATGTCATGCACAATAGGAACAGACTGCTACCAAAAAAGTTTCCATTATTAGCAGGTCATTTATTAAAAAGAAAGAAGAAATGAGGAGTACATAATAGCATCACTTTTCAACTATCTGTAGCCCAAAATTTAACAAGTTAGTAGCTATAGTCAAACAACACCTTCCTCTATAATACATTAATGAAAACATAAAAAATCCATATAATCAAATGTCAGATTTGTACCATGGAGAGCAACAACGGTCGGATCTTTGTTGTCCCCCAGTTTCTTTGTGAGTAATGTCCCAAGTGAGACAAATTGGTTAAATTAGTGGGGTTTCAACAAATGGTCATACAGTATGTATTGCCTAAGAATATGCGTTTAGAGCGGATACTTTCACTTCTTCTAGTAGTAGTACAAAGTTTCAGGTCAAATCTTATATTAATTGTAATACTAAATCTGTTATATACTTTATTAACTGTAACAAAAGCAATCTTCAGTATGTGAGCTGCATGAGAGGGCCCTTGAAGATCTGCATTCGCAGACACTTGTGAGATTCACTTAGAATGGAACTTGGAACTAATACTCCGTTAGGCTTTATTGTGAAGCAGGATGTATCATATCAGTATTAACTCCTCATTACTCTTGTAGTACTTGTTCTTATATTACACTTTATCATTTTAAATTACACGCATATTTTTATTTTTAATTGTTACTAGGTTGTACTATTCATGAAGGTATTCACTCACCTGTAGAATTAAAATTAGGTTGCCTCACGTGGAGGAGCTTAAGAACTGGCTCCTTATGATCCAGTTCATACGCTATGAATAAGAACTCTGCCCTGAAACACGTCAGCATGTTTTGCTCTGTGTTTGTAGTAAAGATTGTCATAATGAGGATATAGGAGTTTTATATAAGCTACACGAATAAAGGAATGTTGGAATCTTAATTGTCTCTTTCTCCTGGATGGAAGCTGGTTCCTCTTTCTATGTTTGGTTACAGTAAAGTTACATCCAGTGACTCACAGGAGTCATCTCTGATGAGTTCTCTCTCACTTGTTTTTTTCCATCTGGCCCAGACCATAATGACGTCTTCTCCCAGCCTGGACTCTTCACTATAGAATTTACCAAAACAACATCTTAGACTCCTCACTTTTGCAGCACACACATATATACAGGTATATATATAGTTTCAGGATTTCTTGTAAAAAATAAACATTTTAAGCTAAAACTGCAGATTGTTTGAAAAAATAGTTTTTTCATTTTCACAGCTTAACCCTAAAAAAATTTGTGAAACACCTGTGGGGTCAATATACTCACTACAACCCTGGATATATTCCTTAAGGAGTGTAGTTTTCAACATGGGGTCTTTTTAGGGTTGTTTATAAAATTTTAGCACTAAAGTCGCGCACTAGGACCACATATGGGATATATAGAAACAGCAGAATGTGGGGAAATAGATGTTGATTTTCATTTACCTGGTCTCATCTACCGTATTCCAGTGAATAATAGCTAAATAATGAAAATCTTAAAAAAAAAAAAAAAAAAAAGTTACATTTTTGAAATTTCACCTCCACTCTTGCTTTAATTTTTCTGTGAAATACCTACTTTGGTTAACAACTTTTCCTAAACAATGTTTTAAATACTTTAAGGGCTTATGTTCACTCGCTTGATTTGGGCTGGATTTCAGCGTATGGGTGGCCGATTTGCGCTCCATTACAGCTGAAATCCGTTCCAGGCAGTTCTGGTATCCACAGTTTCATAGAGTAGAATAACTATGGATTCGTCTCCCCTCATGTACCGTTGGATAGCACGTGGGATAATGCATGTTATATGGGGCCGGCTGAGTTGCCGGCCCCCCCACCCCCTGCCCCTTTACACACGGATAATTGCGGGGCTCGAAATCCCGTCCGCAATTATGCCGCCAATAAGCCAAGTGAACCGGGCCTAAGGGGTTAAGTTTCTTAGGTGGCGTCATTTATGGGGGTATCTTACATGCAGGCCTCTCAAAGCCACGTCAGGACTGGACTGGTTCCTAAAAAATCTATGTTGCTAATTTTCTTAAAAATTTGAAAAATTACTACTAATTTTTAAGCCCTCTAATGTTGTAAAAAAGGCATTTAAAAAATTATACAAACCTACAGTAGACATATGGTAGATGCTAGTTATAAACTTTTTTGAGTGAATAAACTATATTCTCTTTACTATGCAAAAATATTTAGTGTTGACAAACGGAACATTTTTCAAAATTTTCAGTTTATTTTGATATTTTTCAAAATAAAGAAGGATTGTTATGGGATCAAAATTCTTACAAAAACTTTAAAGCACATTATGTGATGAGGAAAACAATCTTACTGAATCCATGATTGGTTAAAGTATCAAAAGTTATTCTACATAAAGGGTGTCACATGTTAGACTTAAAAAATGGCACCTCTGTAAGGAAGGATCAAACTGGGCTGCGGTGTAACAGGGGTTAATTATCCTAAAACAATATACAAGTCACAAATCCAAAGAGTAACCAATTTAATATGATATTTAAAACACCATGAGTAGAGTAGTTTCTAGTAAAGTTAGATTAGACTATCCCTGTAGATATGCCATTGACAGCATATTACTCTGATTTCTTTTTGCTCATGTTTTATGTAGTCCTTACTTTTTATTTGTTATTCTATCCCCAATTTTTCGATACACCCTACTATACTTTATCTATACTTTATCTATACTATCTGTTTTTTATCTATATTGTCTCCCTAGTCATATATATCCACTTATTTTTTTCTTTTCCTCTTCTCCCTACATCTCCTTTTCCTTTTTCTTTGTTTCCTTTTATTTTTTCTTTTCTTTTCCCCATTTCCCTTCTCTCCTCTTCTTCTTTTCTTTTCTCGTTTTTCCTTTTCTCTTCTTTTTTATACTTTACTAATAGCCCCTTCTTGTTACTCTATGTGACTCTCTGCTAACAGTATTTATCTTTTCCGATACTGTTTTCCTTTATATTGTTGCTATCACCATGTATAAATTTGGTATATACTTATATGATCCTTTTGCTTTCAGACGTAACTGAGGAAGGCCGTCTGGCCGAAATATTTTGTGAAAAGTCTGGATTACCTCGATTACTTATATAACTAATATTGATACCTTATTGGAGATATCTACCCTTGTTCTAATAAATATTATCTTGATTTGCATAAGAAAAAGGTTTGCTAAGGTATTTGTTTCTATACAAGATTGCACAGGATTGGTTACCCTTCCTTAAGCACCCTGCTATTCATTTGGATCTACTACACAAGGTGTGCGGCATCCCTCCGATTACTAATTAAGAGATCCTGATAACTCCACCTGAACATCTAAACATAGTGAATCCTGTGGGGTGTCTCTAGTATGCAGTGGTTAGTAGTCACCAACAGTGTTTCTAGAAAGGACAACTAATAAACCCATACCTCCCAACTTTTAGAGATTGCAAAGAGGGACATATCAGGCTATGCCTCCTACCACACCTAAACACATAACATCATACAGGACATGCTTCTAACCATTCCGAACACATGACATCACATCAGGTCGCTCCTCCAACCTCACCCAAACAAATGACGTCACACCAGGCCACGCCTCTAACCATGCCCAACTAACAATCATGCCCTGCCCCCTGCAGCAGACCAGTGCCAGCACAACAGCGGCGCTACTGGGGGTCTGTAAATATGTATTTATATAAAGTATTGTATATATAGAAATCCATACAATTAACTCTATATAATGGTCATACAGCGAACACATAATACAGGGAGCACATATAACTTTAATTTTTCTCCTGAAATCAAAACTAATACGAATGATACCAGCATACAAAGATCAAAAAACACCACTATATCTTGACCACATATCACCATATCACTATATGAATAATACCACCACATAGTGACTGAATAATTTTGCCACACCATGAGCACATATCACCACATAGTGACTGAATAATACTATAATAATACTATCACACTATGACTACATATCGTAATACCATATGTGATGATATAAACCCCCAACACCTTGACCAAATATTACCATAACATAGTGATCTAATAATACCACCACATAGTGACTTAATAATACCACACATCGTGACCACATATCAGCACCACATAGTGACTGGATAATACATCCACACCACAACCACATATCACCAATAGTGATGAGCGATTAAAGTCGACTCTGTCATTCGGGTCGATAGGTCGATATCGTCAATTATAGACGAATTCCGATAGTCGATAATAGATTACGCCGATGACATTAAAGTCTAGGGGAGAGGAACCAACCACCTTCATTCTTCACCCAAACAGGGCTGGAGAAGCTGAGGATTAACACATCCACAACAGTAAAATGGATAGTGCTACATCTTAGGCAAACACATTAGGTTATAAAAGCACAGAAAAAAAGTCACCAGACCAAGTCACTATGCCCTGTTCTTGTTCCACTGCATGACCTTAAACTGCATGACACCACAAAATTAAAAAGTGCCAGAAGGCAGTATGATTTGAACAATCATTTTATTGAAACTGGAAATTGACTATATCTGTCCTGGGCGACAGCATGAGCCGCAAACATGCATGACCAACAGATTTAAATAAGTGCTGAAAAAAGGAGTCTTTCCATAACATTATAGTTGAACTGGACATAGATTATACCTGTTCTGTACACAGTATGTATGGACATTAAAAACCTGTCTGACCAAGCTTTAAAGTGCAGAAAAAGGAGTCTTTCACCAACCATTTTAGTATGAATGGACAATTGATATATCTGTCCTGCGGCCACAGCATATGAGCCCACCTGCATGACCAGGCTAGGAATGGCGCGGGGGAGCGGGGATCCCTGGTGGGCTCCCAGAGCGCCTGGGGCCCCCGGAGGCAGTTGCCGTCGGCTCCCCAGGGCCCGAGCGCGTCGGTCCCTGAGCGCCCGGGGACCTGCGTCCCGAGGCCCAGGACGGGCCCGGGTGCCGCAGAGGACCTAATGTCCGACTCCCGGGGTCTGCGCGGTGGTCGCGGAGCCAGGCCATAGCGCTTGGGCTCCGATGATCTAACTGGCAGGCTGAAGGGTTTTGCTTCAGCCGTCGGGCGCCGGCCCTACTGCTGAGTAGGCGGCTGCGGTGACGTCATCTTCACCGCGGCGCCTATGCAGGGCGGCAGGTGCGGCGGGCCGCGGAGCGGCGGTGCAGGGAGCCGAGCCAGGTAAGTGTGTTTGTTGTTTTTTGTTTGTTTTTTTTTAACTGCAGGGGGCCTGGTACAAGGGGGGGCCATGATAAGGGGGGGTCCCTGGCTACAAGAGGGGTGCTTGACTACGGGGGTCCCTGGCTACAAGGGGGGCTCTGGCTACAGGGGGTCACTGGCTACAAGGGGGGGGGCTCTAACTTACAGGGGGTCCCTGGCTACAAGGGGGGGGCTCTAACAACAGGGGGTCCCTGGCTTCAAGGGGGGCCATGATACAGGGGTAGGTCCCTGGCTACAAAGGGGGGCTCTGCAACAGGGGGTCCCTGGTACAAGGGGGGGCTCTGACTACAGGGTCCTGTGTCCCGGGCTACAAGGGGGGGCACTGACTACAGGGGTCCCTGGCTACAAGGGGGGGCTCTGACTACGGGGGTCTGGCTAGGCTACAAGCGGGGGCCCTGACTACAGGCAGTCCTTGGCTAAAGGGGGGGCTCTGGACTACAGGGGGGGCTCTGACTACAAGGGGGGTTGACTACAGGGGGTCCTGGTACAAGGGGGGCGCTTGACTACAAGGGGGTCCTGGCTACAAGGGGGGGTATGACTCACATGGTGGTCCTGGCTACAAGGGAGGGCTCTGACTACAGGGGGTCCTGGCTACAAGGGGAGGCTCTGACAACAGGGGGGTCCCTGGCTACAAGGGGGGGCGCTGACTAAGGGGGTCCTGGCATTACAAGGGAGGGCTTATGACTACAGGGGGTCCCTGGCTACATGGGGGTGCCTGATACATGGGTCCTGGTCAAGGGGGGCTGGGCTCTGACTACAGGGGGTCCCCTGGCTACAAGGGGTGGGGCCCTGACTATACAGGGGGTCTTGGTACAAGGGGGGTCCCTGGCTACAAAGGGGGGCCCTGGCTACAAGGGGGGGGGGCTCTGGACGTACAGGGGGTCCAGGCTACAAGGGGGGGGCTTTGACTACAGGGAGGGTCCCTGGCTACAAGGGGTCTCCTGACTACAAGGGGGGGCCCTGACTACAAGGGGTCCCTGGCTACAAGGGGGGGGCTGACTAAAGGGGATCCCTGGCTACAAGGGGTGGTCCCTGAATAGGGTCTTGGCTACAAAGGGGGGGCCTCTGACTACAGGGGGTCATGGCTACAAAGGGTCCTAGGCTACAAGGGGGACGTCCCTGGTACAGGGGTCCTGGCTACAAGGGGGGTCCTGGCTACAGGGTGGTCCATGGATTACAAGGGGTCCCTGGCTACAAGGGTCCTGGCTACAAGGGGGGGGCTTCTGACGACAGGGGGTCCTGGCTACAAGGGGGGTCACTGGTACCAAAAGGGGGTCCCTGGTACAAAGGGGGGCCATGGCTGCAAAAGGGTCCCTGACTACAAGGGGTCCCTGGACTACCTACAGGGGGCCCTTACTACCTAAGGGGGGTCCCTGGCTACCAAGGGGGGCCCTTGCTGACAAGGGCCCCTGGGTTACAAGGGGGGCTCATGACTAACAAAGGGTACCTGATACAAAGGGGTCCTGACTACACGGGGGTCCCTGGCTACATGGGGGGCCTGGCTAAAAGGGGGGCTCTGACTACTGGGGGTTCTGGCTACAAGGGGGTCCCTGGACTACAGGGGTCTCTGGCTACTAGGGGGGGCTCTGGATCAGGGGGGTCCCTGGCACCAAGGTCCTGGTTCAAGGGGGGCCCTGGGCTACAGGGGGTCCCTGGATACAACGGGGTCCCTGGCTTCAAGGGGGGGCCTCTGACTTACAGGGGGTCCCTGGCTAAAGGGGGGTCCTGGCTACAAGGGGTCCTGGGCTACAAGGGGGGCCCTGGGCTGCAAAAGGGGCCTGACTACAAGGGGTCCCTGGCTACTACAGCGGTGCCCTGACGACCTATGGGGGGTCCCTGGCTACCTAAGGGGGGTCCCTGGCTACAAGGGGGGGCCCTGACTACAGGGGGTCCTTGACTATAAGGGGGTCCCTGACTACAAGGGGGGGCTCTGACAACAGGGGGTCCTTGGCTACAAGGGGGGGCTCCTGGACTACAGGGTGTCCCAGGCTACAAGGGGGGGGGCTCTCTGACTTACAGGGGGTCCTGGGCTACAAGGGGAGTCCCTGACACGGGGGTCCCTGGCTCAAGGGGGTCCCTGATAAGGGGTTCCCTGGCTACATGGGGGGGGGGGCCCCTGGCTACAGGGGCCCTGCTACAAGGGGGGGGGATTGAATACAGGGGGTCCACTGCTACAAGAGGTCAATGGTTACTAGGGGGGGCTCTGACTACAGGGGGTCCCTGGTACAAGGGGGGGCTCTGACTACTGGGGGTCCCTGGCTACATGGGGGTCCCTGGATACAGGGGGGTCCCTCCCTGATTTACAAGGGGGCCCTGGCATACAAAGGGGCTGGTCCTGACTACAGGGGTTCTGGCTACAAGGGGGGCTCTGATACAGGGGAGGTCCCTGGCTCCAAGGGGGGGCCCTGGCTACAAGGGGGCTCTGACTAAGGGGGGTTCACTGGCTACAGGGGGTCCTGGATACAAGGGGTCCCTGGCTACAAAGGGCGGGTCCTGGGCATACAAGGGGGGCTCTGACTACAGGGTTCCTGGGCTACAAGGGGGGTCCCTGGCTACAAGGTGTCCTGGCCTACAAGGGGGGTCCCTGGCTAAAAGGGGTGTTCCCCTGGCTACAAGGGGGGCCTGGCTGCAAATGGGGCCCTGACTGCAAAGGGGCCCTGGCTACCTAAAAGGGGTCCCTGGTACCTAATGGGGTCCCAGGCTATAAAAGGGGGCCCTGGCTACAAAGAGGGCCCTGGCTACAAGGGGAGTCCTGGCTACAAAGAGGGCCCTGGCTAGCTAAAAGGGGGCCCTAACTACAAGGGGGGCCCTGACTACAAAGGGGACCCCTGGTACTAAAGGGGGCCTGGACTACAGGGGGACCTGGCACCTAAAGGGGGCATGACTACTACAGGGAGGCCTGCTACAAGGGGGGCCCCCTGATACTTAAAGGGACGCCTTGACTAACATAAGGGGGGCCCTGACTACAAAAGGGGGCCTGGTACTAAATACTTAAGGGGGCCCTGATACTTCTAGTAGCTAAAGGTGGGGGGGGGGGGGGCATGACCCCTGCACAATACCTAAGGAGACCCCTAACTTACCTGTTTATACCTAAGGAGACCCCTAAACTGCCTGCAAAACTACATAATGGAGGCCTTAACTGCCTGTATACTACTTCATGGGAAGCCTAATGCTGTATACTACTTGCCGCCTATATAAAGGGGACCCTAACTACTACAGCTTAACTACTGGCGAGAAGAAGAAAGAAACCACTACTACAGACTGGGGGCCTTGCCTACTTTGCCACCTACTAGGGTCTTGTCTACTACCTGGTTAATATAATGAGAGGGGGGAGCAGCCCATAGTTGTAGCATTATCTCCAGGGGGTTTAGTTTCTTTCCCCACCCTCAAACCCCTTAGGATACTTAGGTCTAGTTATGGCTGTGCTGTACCGCTCTCCCACCACTGGCGGAAGTTTGTACAGAGGTGGGATTAGATAAAGAGGTAGCTGTAAAATGAAGGATTCTAAGATATTTGTGTGTAATTTCTGGCAGGGATGAGTTGGGCCGGGACAAGTCATCATGGCGGTGTGGAATGGAGCAGAGAAAAAGGGAATAAGAACTCCGACTCATGAAGATGAGAACGACTCATCAGTAGGACGGTCTCCGGTCGAGTCCATGATTTCGGGGGTTATTTTACTTCTATATTGGTCAGTGCTGATTCACTGTAATGTGATGATGACCTGAGCTGGTGTCTGACCTTATATGGTCTTCTTATGGCGGTGTGTAGGTTATACCTGAGTGGTGGGGCTGTGTGACCTCTATGTGGTCTCTATATTGGTGGGTGTTTGTAAGGTTATTACTGAGCTGGTGTTGTGGACCTCTATATGGCGGTGTTGTAGGTATATCGGCTCCAGTATAATGCCAGGTACATGTGTCCCTGATTGGACCTGTGATAGGAGTTTACACTTTTACTTTCTTGCTGGTGTTTATTATAGTAGATGGGGAGGTGCGTGACCAAGGGGAAACGTGTGGAGGGGGTATTGTATGTGGGTGGAGGGGGATATTGTATGTTGGGTGGAGGGGGCATTTGTATGTGGGTGGAGGGGGAATGGATGGAGCTACTTAGCCATGTGTCTATGAGTATGTTTGGCCTGTGACATATGATTGTCTTGTGACTCTCGTGCTAGTGTACTACACAATACAGTTCTGTTTGCTCACTGTATTATTGTGGTAAAATGGGGCGCTTTAGAGTCCCGATGAGGACCGGTATGGTTAATATTTTCATGTACAGTATGGTGGGCACCCCAAGATCAACTCCTCTATGGGCCCCAGACCCCCCAGTCCGAAACTGTGCATGACCCACAGATTTAAAAAGTGCCTGAAAAAGGAGTCTTTGAACCACCATTTTAATTGAACTGGACATTGACTATACCTGTTTCCTTACCACAGTATGACCATGTAAACCTGTGCTGAACCAAACAAGATTAAAAAGTGCGGAAAAAAGGAGTCTTTCAACCACCATTTTATTGAAATGGGACCATTGACTATACCTTGTCTGGGTAACCTACATCTGTTCAAGTCTTCCTGCAACTCCATTGTATATTTCAGGAGGAATATTTCTATCAGTATTTTGTGCCTGCCAGTTTTTTAGTAGTTTAATTTCTAGGAGACCACATTTTTAAAATAGGATGGATCCACCACATCTTTGTTTCTCTTTTTTTAAAATGTAATAATTGGGTTGTCTCACTTACAGGGTTTGCATAGCTATGTTAAAGATCTTGCAAATAAAAAAACAAGTCATTTTTCAATATGTGTCTATTAACAGTGCCTACTATTTCCTGTTTTCTGACGAGCACATCACCCTTAAACCACTCCTTGACAACTTGTGAAGAGCAAATGTATGTTAGAAACCACATTTTTTACAATAGCGACCTGCTAGTATAGCCTGCCCATTTCACAGCCACAAACGATCCCCAAACAAAAAAATTCAAAACATGACCCTTGAGCCACTTGTTTGACAATTGTGCAAAAACAAATGTCTTCTTAGAAACAACTTTTTTTTTTTTATAAAGGACATGACTGAGTATTACTGAAGTATCAAAGCAGCAATGACCAAAAAAATTATAAAAATTACTTATCATCCACTGTTAAAAATTGTGAGCGGAGAAATGCCACTCAGAAGCCTCATTTCTGTTCCAAAGGACCATGATTATAGCCTTGTATTTTCCCCCCCACAGCCAACATGACCCAAAATTGACCAATGCGAAAAATTCTAAAGATGAAGTGCAAGTAAATGGAATACAGCTTTTTTCATGAACTCCTTGGTCGTCTTTTACAGTCCCTCACAGAAATAAAAGCAAAATGAACTTTTGCGGAACTTGAGAAATAAAAATTGCAGTGAGCTTAGATAATGATCATTTAAAAAAAAAGTTTTTCGAAAGAGGAACATTTCTGTTTGAAGAGGAATGCTGAGTAGACGGCCCAAATAATCGGTGACCTCGGGCCCAATTGGGCCAAGCAACCATCATACAGAGATCTCATTCCTGATTACATCCTTTACGAAAGTCAAACGATCCACATTATTGTGGAAAGCCGGAGATGCGTTTTGTTCTGTAATGATCCATCCAGCTGGTGCACTGAAGGTCGCTTCAGATATGACGTGGAGTGCTGGAGCACGGACAACACCTCTATTGCGTGGCAAGCGGAGCTATCGGGCCAATTCATCCACATTTTGGGATACCAAGAAGGTCGATTGGGTCGCGAACACATACAAATAACACTTCGGTGTTGAGATGCAGTAGCGTGCACCATAATCTTAAGCCGGTATGCGTCTCTGTGTGTTGTATGTGTGGCCTGCATCATGCGTTGGTGAGGGTGGTAAATAAAGATTGCCAGTGGTCACCCATTTGGGCTTCTGCCACAATGCCTGCTGCATGCCTGACTGCCGTACGGGCAACACTTGGCCCACTCTACTGCTGTCACGTGCTGACGTTGATTCCACCGCTGACATTGGATAGAACATTTAAGAAACGTGCAAAGCAGCACAGAAACAGTTGTCTCCATGGGTTGATCAATCAGCAATGGTCTCCATTTCCTGCATTTTACTCTCATATTTGGCGTGGGGGGTGGGTGGAAGGAAAGTGCTTAGTTTTGTTTTGTACCGGAGGATCCAGAGAGGGTGGCATTCCGCCACCCCAGTAAATGTGTGTTCATTTTGATGGCTCTTAATGTGAGGTTCTTGTTGCGAGGAAATGATGCATCACAAGCCCCTCTCTGATGGCGTCGAGGGGCACTAGCAAACTGATCTTCCTCATCTTCTCCTCTGCCTCAAAATTCGCGCGCCAACACTCTTTCCAAGGACGAGGCGACGTCGGTAACGTTGGTGCTTCATGAGTAATACCTCATCCTCGCCTTCCTACGCCCCTTCCTCATGCAACAGCTTCAACACAGAAAACCCTGACTTGACCTGAATGATGCCAAACCCTGAGAGACCTGATGCGGCCGCCTTGCACTAGCCCTGGACCCCTGAACCAATGCCTAATGATGACCGATAAAATTGAGAAACTGTCGGGCCTTGATGGATTTGACGGAGAGAAAGGCTCAGTTGTCCGACTCTGTGTCCATCTCCCTCCTCACGTTCACTGGTGGGACATGAATGTTTCAGAGTGTCCACACGATAGTTCCAGAACTAAGGATCACACACAATGCTAATGTGACAAAGGCATTGTCCGCAATGAACCATTTTGGTGGCTTCTTCAAAAGACTGGCCAAGGATGGCTGCAGAGCATCTTTCACCTGCCTCCATCTCTCGGTGGCACTCAACACCCCGAGACCGCACAGCTGCTTGTAAGGCCATGCTGTAACCCCCACTTCGTCTGCGTAACAGCACATTGCGCTCTGCCACAATAGCTGGAGACATGTTGGTGGGCAGTAGGTCGAATTCAGCTGTGTTGCCACGTCAACAATGAGATGGTTGCACGGGTTTAGACCGTAGCTGACGCTGCAACGCAGAGAGAGCGGGCCAAAGCAGGGGAGTCTGCCGAATGGCAGAAGAACAGAAGAAATGCGAACTCAGACCTCGAGCCTTCTCAGCAGGCCAGTCCAGACCCGGAGGTAGCCGCCTTTAGATATTTCTGCGACGACAAGGTTCATGACTGTGCCAGGAAAGGGGAATGTGCCCTCCAGTCCCTACCGATCTTAAGGGCTGGCTAGCAAGATTATTGACGTTATCGCCACAACCTTGCCATGGCACAAGGTTCTTGTCACCTAGCCATGCGCACGCTCTGGGTCTAATTGCGGGAGAGCCGTCCACAGATCCGGACCCTGTGTGTGGACAGTCTCCAAGACAGATTAGTTTCAACACGGCCCTTGGTTTCTCTGGGCCATGTGATGCCACAGGAGGACCTTGGGAGGAAATAACGGAAAATAACACGCACCATTCCTGCCCGTTTTGAAGCGTGCGCCAAGCCTTGGTGTGTGCCAACCGTCGCCACCAGGAGTCATCCATCTCCTAGCCTACCCAGTGAGCGTCACCAGTGAGTATAGCGGCCTTGGCCGTGCTTACTCAGTCCATGTGTTGGTGGTCAGGAATGGAGTTTCCAGACACAGATGCAGACAACGCGCTTGAAAATTTTAGATGACACGTGGCTGAGCCAGGGCAGGGGACGGCTTTTCTGGCAAAGATAATGCCTGTCAGCATATGGTATTGGGGGGCAGGCAAGGGCCATGAGTAGGCGGAACCCATCTGTGTCACACCAGACGGAAAGGGCAACATTTCCAAGGCTAAAAGCCTGGACAATGCTTTTCCCGACATTCAGGCCTTTTGGCCTTTGGGGAATGGTTTGGGCAGTGTTAATGTGTTTCTTCTGCTCCCAAACCTGGAAGACAGAAGGTGGCCTGCCTAGACTGGCTGATGTACGGTGTGCAGGTCATCATAACTGGTGGAAGGAGAATGGGTAGGATGGGTCTCTGGTGGATGCTAGGTGTTACTCGTTTTTCCCGGCCGACGGTGCTGGAAGAATGAAGCCCCTGAGGCTCCGGAACCGCTGTCATGACGTCTGAGAGACCATGGGCAGCCTGAGGAAAGCTTGGTGGTGGCAGAGGAGGAGGAGGCGGAGGGAGACAGAGGGTGTGACAGTGGTTGGAGCCCGGGCATCGGTGTGGCCTTTTGTTGGCCAAGTGTTCCCTCCATTTCAAACTCATGGCCATTCGCTTGCATGTGACTAGACAATGTTGGCTGGTGGTTAAACATCTAAGATTCATTGCCTCTATGATGCGTTTACGCAAATGGGCATATACGAAATCGCCTGGGTGAATCAGGAGGGCCTTGCTCAAAAAAGGCCCAGGCCCTTTGAGAGATCCTGTCCGACCTTTTCGACGGGCGATAAGCGCAGGAGCCGGTGTTTCCGCTCGATGTGGCTGGCCGGAATCATCTCAGCCGTGACTTCATGCCTGTACCGCCCTCTCCCTTTTGAGGCGGGATCGATACTGACACTACCCCATCATCTTCCTCCTCGTCCAGTGATGAACCCGCTCGCAAGCAAATTCTCCCTGAAAAGACCACGTTGGATCCGCAATGTCGCATCATCATCATCACACATGTGACTTGGTCGTCCTGACATTCTGCATCCAGGAGCTGCGGGCTACAAGCAACAGGCACTGCAAGGCGTTGCCGGCCACCTGGGATTGTTGTCGATTGACCGGCTTCCTTCTCCTCTGGTGGCATCAGTAACTGGGCGTCAGAGCAGACAAAATCATCCTCTTTGGCCTCTTGATTTCTTGAAATGCCTTCTGACCCCAACCGCATTTTGTCATCAAAGAGGTCTTCAGAAAATGGATTATCCACAGTGGGGGTACACGAGTGACATTTGGGCTGCCTTCAGCTTCAGTTGGAGGATTCTGATGATGCTGATGACGACATTTGTGGCCGTGACTGGGAGGACAAGGAAGTAAGACTGCTGGATGCAGGTTGCATTAACCACTGAAGAACAGATTGGCGATGCTGTTCGTTACTGAGATAACAGGGGCCCCGACCCAGCGTGACAGGCTGACGGTCCTGCAACCGACGATTAGCTGGCATGGCGTTTGTTCGCCACACTGGAAGGAGCACCTTCTCTCTGTACCTCTACCACCATGTCCTACACCCTCTTTGCTCGCATACCACCTGCATTTTGCTCCATGTTCAGAAAGATAAAAATGTAAGAAAGTATGGAAGAGTTTTTGACAGTCCCCTATTAAAAGACGGCAAATCACAGTTATTCTTAAATCCCTCTAATTTCCTACAGACAACTAGGATTTAGAAACTGAAATGTTTCTAGCGAATAACTGTGAAATGCGGTCTAGTGGATGTACCGTAAGACAAAATCAACAGTGTTCTTCCTTCAGTCTCAGGGATTTACAACTGCCCAGTAGGACTAGGAATTGATAGCTTTCAACAAACTATCATACAAGTGCGCTATCTGCACTAAACTGAGATTCAACGAGCGCAATAAAACTATACAAAACTTACACGGATGAGAAATTGCGTTTTTGGCAGCAAAGACAAAGGAGAACAGTTGCTAGAAAATTGTCGTACAACGTGGCTATTTGAAAAAAACTAGGGCCGCACCACGTGCAATACAGCTATTTAAAAGCTATACGGATAACAAACGGTGGTTTTTGCACTAATGAAATACACCAACAGTAACTACAAAATTTCTGTATTCAAATTTAAGTACAAGGTGGCTCTTTGAACAAAACCGGGCCGCACCAAAGTAAAAAAAACACCTATTTGAAATGTATACGGATAATAAAAGGTGGGTTTTGCACCTATGAAATACACCTGCGGTGACTAGAAAAGTTCTGTATCCTATTGTAAGTACAAAGTGGATCTTTGAACAAAACTGAACTGCGCCAAAGTGAAAAACACGTAATTAAATTGTGTACTGATAATAATAGGTGGTTTTTGCACCTATGAAATACAACACCAATTACTAGCAAACGTTCCTGTTCCGTCCACGTCCTCTGCCGGCCGAGGCTCGTTCTTGTAAATTTTTAGACTCCGCTCCTGGCGCGGTTGTTGCCATCGCTTGCGGTGGTCCAGTGGATCCACTACCCAGCCGTTACAGTTAGATCCAGCCATGGATCCCGCCAAGGTGCCCCTGCCAAATCTTGCGGACCTTACGACCATCGTTGCCCAGCAGTCGTAGCACATAGTGCAACAGGCACAGCCAGGGCTGCCAATAGAAATTTTGGGGCCCCATACAGCCAAAGTGCCTGGGCCCCCTTTCTATGTCCCGCCCCAAACACGCCCCTTCCCAGGCACCACCCGTTCAGTTTCATAGTGCCGCCCCTTCCACGTCCTCATTATTTCCTAGTCTGGACAATATAACTTTTTGATCAATTTTATTCTAATTTTTATAGGATGTGAAATGACCAAAAACCTGCAATTTTTTTTCTTCTACAGTGTACTGGATAAATAGTGTTATATTTTAATAGATTGAACTTTTATGGTCACGGCGACACCAAATATGGGGAACTTTTTCTTATTTTATTTTTCGTATTTGTACAATGGTGAAAGGGGGTGATTTGAACGTATAATACTTTTTTTTTTTTTACTTCAACTTTGAGTACCCCTAGGATGCTTCACAAACTAGGGGACACAATCATGTTTATAGCCTAATGCATTGTGTATACTCTGCTCCCCCTAGCCATGTGTGTGTGGGTGAGCGGGCCCCCACATAGACAGCAGGGCTGGGGGGAGGATGGGGCCCCCACATAGACAGCAGGGCTGAGGGAGAGGAAGGGGCCCCCACATAGACAGCAGGGCTGGGGGTAGGAGGGGGCCCCCACATAGACAGCAGGGCTGGGGGGGGAGGAGGGTGCTCCCACATAGAGAGCAGGGCATGAGGGGAGGGGGCCCCCACATAGACAGCAGGGCTGGGGAGAGAAAGGGGCGAGGAGCACTGCTGAGAGAAGGTCCCAGCTCCCGGTTACAGCTGTACCATACACATGATGCTTTTTCTACTTACAGGTCCTGCGTGCTGTAGCCGGAGTCGGGACCTCCTCTCTCTGTCGGCGCCGTGCTGTACTGCCCAGTGGCGGGATGCAGGAGATTTTGAATTAGTGAGGCCCCACCCCCAAGGGGGCGGGGCCTCACAGATTCACATTGTTCTGCATCCCACAGACAGAGGAGGAGGGCCCGGCTCCAGCTACAGCGCGCAGGATCTGTAAGTAGAAAGTGTCTGTGTAGGAGGCGGAGCGCAGCTGTGGCCGGGAGCACGGGCCCCCTCCCAGCAGCAGCGCGGGCCCCCTCCCAGCAACAGCGCGGGCCCCTCCCCAGCCGCGGCGTCACCAGTCGCCGGCCGCCGCCTATTCTGTAATGTAAAATAAGGGGCCTGCTTGCCGCGGGCCCCTTATTTCACCGGGTCCTGTACAGGAGTACCCCCTGTACACCCTGTATGGCGGCCCTGGGCACAGCACTTGGGCCAGCTGTCCACCATGATGCGACAACACTTGGCGTCCCAGCAACAGCAGCTGTCTTCTTCACCGGTGATTCCATCGCCTCCAGCCGTCCCGTTGGCATCCATGGGCCTGATGCTTTGTCTGCCATTGCCCACCAAGTTTGACGGGGACCCGAAGCTTTGCAGAGGTTTTATTACTCAGTGTTCCATGCACGTGGAGCTGATGGCCGACCAGTTCCCCACGGAAAGGTCAAGAGTTCCGTTTGTGGTGAGCCTGCTATCCGGAAAGGCCCTGGCTGGGGCGACACCCCTTTGGGACCGGAACGACCCTGTGACAGGCCTTCCTCTCTGAGTTCCGCAGCATTTTCGAGGAGCCAGCGCGTGCGTCTTCTGCCGAGACGGCGCTCCTGAACCTTCGTCAGGGGGACTCCCCCGTAGGTGACTATGCGGTCCAGTTCCACACCCTAGCGTCTGACCTTTCCTGGAATGACGCCGCCCTCTGCGCCACGTTCAAGAAAGGTCTGTCCTGCAAGGTGAAGGACGCACTTGGTGTCAGAGATCTTCTGTCTTCCTTGGGCGAACTCATCCACCTGGCCACTCGCATAGACGTGCGTTTCACGGAGAGACAGGAGGATCTTCACCAGGAACGTGACTCGGCACAACCTCGCCGACTGCCTCGTCTGGCCACTGTGTTCCAAAGATCTCCGCTGCCACTTCCGCAGGTCTCCAATGAGGAACCCATGCAGGTGGACCGGGCCCACGGTACTTCCCTGCTGGATCTATGTTGCCTCGTGCACATTTAAAGAAAAAGCATTATTTAAATGTGTTCTTGCCCTGCCGTGTACCAGACCTTTTGCTACGTTTCTCGATTCCGAACCTCTGCCGCCTGCCCTGACCTTCCTGCCTGCCCATGACTACGGTTTTTGTCTCACGATTCTGTACCTTGCTGCACCTCAGCCACCACCGAAAGCCTGCCGCATCAGGGGTAGCGACCTGGTAGAATCCCGCCGCAGCAAGTCCATCCCGCTTTGCGGCGGGCTCGGGTGAAAACTGGGACCTACTTAGACTCCGCTCCCTGGCGAGATTGTTGCCATCGCTTGCGGTGGTCCAGTGGATCCACTACCCAGCCATTACAGTACACAGGCTCTGCAGACTTTATATTACCTCCATACAGTGACCATATAGTGGTAGATACCAGTGTACACAGTCTCTGCAGACTATATATTACCGCTATACCGTGACAATATGGGGGGTAGCTACCAGTGTACCCAGGCTTGCAGACTGTATATTACCGCTATACAATGACCATATGGGGGTAGATACCAGTGCCACAGGCTCTGCAGCCTGTATATTACCTCCATACAGTGACCATACAAGGGTATCTAACAGTGTACACAGGCTCTGCAGACCATATATTACAGCGATACTGTGACCATATGGGGATAGATACCAGTGCACACAGGCTCTGCACACATATAAGTTATTACAGTGCAGCTTCATTTAGTGACTCACGGGTAACGTCTTCTCTGATGGAAGTTGTTCCCGCTCTCCATTTGTTCCAGGTCGACATCATGATTTCTCCCGCCAATGACTCGTCTCTGCAGAATTACCCACACAAACATCTTAAGACTGCTCAATTTTCCAGCACCTCCCCAGCTGATTCCACCTCTGTACAAACTCCCTATGGGGTGATAGGAGGAGTAAGGGGGCTATGAGGTGCTAGGCAGTGGTGAGGGTGTTATAGAGTGTTAGGTGAGGATTGTGTTTTGTGTTGGCACTAGGCCACATGGGTGAGAGAGGAGGTACAGTCACAGCTTTCAGGCACAATCTCCTGAGGTGAGACAGAGGACCAACAGATGATCAGTCATGACCTTCAGGGGATGGAGTATACTACTATTGGATTCACTGAACTACATCTGACCAGCGTTGCATCTATTTCTAAAGTAAAATGGTGAACAAGGGCTGGTGTCGGGGAGTGTTTATTTAAATAATGTTTTTATTTTGTTTCTGGGTTATTTTTTTTTTACCATTTTAATCCAGTGTTAGTAATGGAAGTGTCTGACAGATGTCTCTCCATTACTAGCATTCGGGCTTGGTGCATTTTGTCACTGTAAAACTGACACCCTGTCACTAGTGATGAGTGAACAGTAAAATGTTCGAGTTGAACCTCGACTTTTAGTGTGTTCGGTTCAAGGTTCGACTCAAACTCCATTAAAGTCAATGGGAGTAGATGTTCGGGTTAATTTTTATATCTATACAGGTGAGGAGAAGCTGTAGTTACCATTCATAACAGTAAACCAACACTAGGTGCATTATATGCCGGGCACGACACATTGTAATGCGCCTAAAAATTATACACTGTGCGCCTCCATAACACAATGCGCCTATTGAGGTACATTACATAAACTAGTAATGATATGTTATGCACCTCTGTCACGCAATGCGCCTCGATAGGTGCATTACATACACTACAAATGATATTCTATGTGCCACGATTTGCGCAATGCACCTTTTTAGGAACATTATGTTTACTATGCAAGGTATACCTTATAACAGATTTTTGAGAGGATTGTACTTTCTGGCGCACTTTACACTGATTTAATGCGCCTAAAAAAAGCCACGGAGACACCAATTTTCGGACATAAAAACTATTAAAATAGCATGTTGAACTCAAACATTTACTCGAACTAACAGTAAAATGGTTGGTTCGGCTCACGTTCTAAAAAAATCGCGAAGTTCAACTCGAACTTAACTTTTCTCGAATGGTTCGATCAACCGACACTACCTGTCCCTTTTATCTCAGTACCCAACGCACCAGGAGTGCTTGGAAGAGCCAAGTTACCGTCAGGAGGGGAACCATCTAGTGTGATGGTCTGCTTCTGGGGCGACTGTTAGCTGATATTTTTAGGGTGGGAAAGGCCAATATTCATGGAGCTTCCCATCTTAATAATATCAGACTGCAGCTCCTGGCTTTACCTTGGCTGATTAAAAAGGGGGGACCCCATGTCATTTTATCCTTTATTAAAAATCTAAAAAGAACAACATATTTTTTTTATAAATATGGGGTCCCCCCCATTTTCCAGTACCAGCCAAGGTAAAACCAACAGCTGTAGCCTGAAAGTATCAGTATGGGAAGGTCCATCAATATTGGTTCCTTCCCACTCTAAAAATACGAGCCCGTAGCTGCCTCAGAAGCAGCCCATCACATCAGAGGATCCACTTCTGAAGGTTACCTGGCTTTTACCAGTACCCCTGGTGCGTTAGGTATTGGGGTAATAGTGACACGGGGTTAGTGTCAGCCTTGTAGTGCCGAAAAACACCGCTGACTGACACCAAGCTTGAGCAATAGTAATGGAGAGGCATCTATACTACTATCACTGAAATGAAATGAAAAAAACACAAACACAGAAAAAAAAAAACAATTTAAATAAGCACCAGCCCTTGTTAACCATATTACTAAAAAATAGACACAATGCTTTCCAAAAAATAGTCCACCAAATCTGTCATAGTCCAAAAGGGAAACCGGTAAATAATACAATCCAGAAACCCTAGATGGGGCATCACCCAGCTTTCCCAGATGCTGTATACAATATTCCTTGCCTACAAAAGCTGTGTAACATCCCCTACAGCAGGGACCCAGAAAAGCTGAGTGGGAGATAGGTGCCTGTTGTGGTGGATGCCACTCAGCATTCCCAGATGCTGAATAACCTCACCGGGGGCAGGGAGACAGGAAGGAGGGGAGGCCGTTTGGGGAACAATGAGGGAGGGGGGACAGGGAGGAAAGGGTGGGTGTTGATGGAAACAGGGAGAGAGGGAGAGAGTGAATGGCGGTAGCCCTCTATTTCTGGACATTACTCTGAGGGGGCAGGGTCAGAGCCTTGCAACCAGTGATGTCAGGGTAGCCTCTTATGACGCTTCTCCGGTGCCTACGTACCTCTGCACTCGCTCGCCGGATGTTATGACAAGAGTTCATGACAGGTGGCCAGTGACTGTTTGCGGCCACTGTTTGAGTCACAGAGATTGAGGGCACTTCTCCTAGTCAGACGTTAGTCCCAAATCGGGACAGTTGGGAGGTATGATAAACCAGCAGAAGCATTATGGATGTTCTGCACAGAAAGCCTTTCTGTACAGTGCAAATTTATTCCAAAAAATGACTAAAAATTTGCGCTATTGATTTTGATGGTACAACCATAGCGCATGGTATACATCAGGGTACTTTTTTTTAAAGTAACCCAACTGATACCAGCAATGGAGAGCAAAACTCCATGTGAACAGCCCCATACAGTACATACCAACTACTGAAACGTTGTTGTAGACCATGTATACCACATCAGAACAACCTTATTGTCTAGTGGCAGAAGCTTCTTTCTACAGGTTAATGCACCAAGCCATTTGCATAAACTATTTAGGAATGGTGTGTAGGTGTAGTAGCGAAAACTGGACAAATTGTAGGCACAAAAGGGTTTGGATGCAAAAACAAGCCGGGTTTTATTATACAACTGCAGAAAAACAAGACAGGAACATAAAAAAATCCCAGCAGGAGGCTTTACAGCAGCCGTTTAACATCCAACACAAAAATATAGGGCGACATGTTTTCTGGCGTTATTTCGCACCTCACTGGCCCGAATACCTTGTCGGACGCAGGGATGCGATGTTAGGCGCAGCATCGGCGAGTCGGCAAAGTGCGGCGCAATGCAGCGCTCGGCAGCTCCGACAGGCAGACCTAGTTGATTCTGGTCTAAATGATCCGGCGGAGGCGAAGTGAAGCGAGAACAGAAGATGAGAGGAAACATAGAAGAAGATCGCAAGAGAAATCTCGGCTCTCTTTCTTTATTTTTGTTACACCCATACTATTGATCATTGGCTAACGAAAATAAAGACATAAAAATTAATTAATATCTTTTTTTATTTACCCCCATATTATTGATCATTTTATATACACATCGGGACAACTTCTGGAGTCTTATCATTTGATTTCGGCCATGTACAGTTTTATTCCAGATTGCATTAGAAAACCCATAAGAGCGTCGCTCGCTCTCCCATTGGTCCAAATAACCGCACCTCTTTTAAATTAGCCAATCACAAACAGAGCTCGCCCTGCATTTCTTTTCCCCATAGAACTCTATGAGAAAGTAGCTCGCACTCTGATTGGCCGCTAGCTCAACCACTCAGCTCTTTTCTGCCTTTTTTACTGTATTTTGAACTGTCCCGCCTTTGAATACGATTGGTCAATATTTCTCCATAGGTTAGAATGGGTCCCTGTCGCTCCTATTCTGATTAGTCAATACTCCTCCATAGGTTAGAATGGGCCACTGTCGCTCCTATTCTGATTGGCTGGTTTATGCCGCCCAATGAGAAGTGCTTAAACAATTTGAATTACTGTATTTCCCGACAATTCTCTATATTGCAATTCCCGATGTAGCGCCGGACTCGGCGACAAACGCGTTGTTCAGGATTTGACTGATTTATGTTTATAGAAGGTTTCAGCTCTTTTTCAGATAATATTTTACACTTAATAAAAATTATTTTTTTAATCATACTTCATGCCGCACGGCGCTGAGTGCCGAGATTTCATTGCGCCGATCTCTCCATAGACTACAATGGGACAAGTAGCTCACGCTCTGATTGGCTGGGATAGCCAAGTCCCCGCTAGCTCACCCAATCAGCTATTTTCTGCATTTTTACTGTATTTTGAACTGTCCCGTCTTTGAATATGATTGGTCAATACTTCTCCATAGGTTAGAATGGTTCACTGTCGCTCCTATTCTGATTGGTCAATTCTCCTCCATAGGTTAGAATGGGACACTGTCGCTCCTCTTCTCATTGGCTGGTTTATGCCGCCCAATGAGAAGTGCTTACAGAATTTGAATTACTGTATTTCCCGGCAATTCTCTATATTGCAATTCCTGATGTAGCGCCGGTCTCGGCGAAAAATGCGTTGTTCGGGATTTGACTGATTTATGTTTATAGACGGTTTCAGCTCTTTTTCAGAGACTATTTTACACTTAATAAATACAATTTATTTACTAATACTCCATGCCGCACGGCGCTGAGCGTCGAGATTTCATTGCGCCGATCGCTCCATAGATTACAATGGGACAAGTAGCTCGCGCTCTGATTGGCTGGGATAGCCAAGTCCCCGCTAGCTCAACCAATCAGCTCTTTTCTGTATTTTTACTGTATTTTCCACCGTCCCGCCTTTGATTTTGATTGATCAAAACTTCCCCATAGGTTTTAATGGTTCACTGCCGCTCCTATTCTGATTGGCTGGTTTCTGCCGACCAATGAGAAGAGCTTACAGAATTTAAATGACTGTATTTCCTGGCAATTTCAAATATCCAAATTCCCGATGTAGCGCCATTCTGGATTTTTGGAAAGTGATTTTATTTATGTATTTTTTTAGTAGGTTTGAGCTCTTTTTCTGATAATGTTTTACGCCTTTATAAAGGCGATTTTTTTATTCATACTCCGCACGGACATGTTTAAAAAGTGATTTTCTCGCTGTTTTCCCAGTCTGTCTCGAATCGAGGTAATAACATGTAAGGCGCAGTCTCCTTCTGCGCCTTTAGTCCCCCGCACATGCACCCCACACACAGGCGAGGCGCGGCGGACTTTTTTCCCCGCATGTATGAGCCGACCTCCTCGGACGGGCGAATCTTAGAGGGCAGCATGCCGCACGAGGTGTGCCCCAAAGCCCCCCGCACTGCGCCCCCCCACACTCTGGCGAGGAATGCGCAGCGACGTTGTTACATGTTATGAAAGAGTGGCAGCTGAAACTCTCGGTGGCGGGTCGAATTCTTAGGCACAGCTCCGCACTGCGCCTAAGTCCACACACTGCGCCTCACACACTGGCGAGGCTGACGGACTTTACATAGTAGAATGGAAGTCGCAGTAGTCCCCAGCGCCAGACATAAATGAATAGGTGGCGCAAAGTTTTCGCCGGGAAAAAACAGGCTAAAGAGAGTCGCCCACGACGTGGCGAGCTTCAGATACATGTGGCGCCAAAGGTTCTATACTAGTTTCAATATACAACCATTAAGGGTGTTCTCAGTCCATGCTTGCTCTGATAAGCTCACAAGTCTGACCTCTCAAGCCTGTTTTTCTCCACCGAGTACCACTCCTGCATCATCTAAGGGAGGAAAATGGGTAAAAACAAAGATGTCACCTGGTTCACATCTCCTCATCCTGAGTCGGAGTCATGCAGTCTTTAAAGGGAATATGTCACCAAATTTTTTTTATTTTATTATATCCAGACCCCTGATCCATATGCTGTTTCCTCTCAGGTTGTTTTTATTAGTCCTTATTATAGAATTTCTCTACTTCTCGGAGTTTCCGTACCTATAGTATGAATTGTTGAGGAATGACAATCTTGCTTGCACTGCATTTAACTATGCCAGTCAGATAGATACTTGTACAGTAGCTATCTATGCCCCATTAAGGAATTCTTAAGAACATTTTACTATGTCACCAGTAGACTTCTATCATGGATAGTTTTCACGGTGAAAGGGAGGGGAGATGAGGGTGAGCTTTGAGACATCTCCTTTATGACTGCGGTGGATTTCTGTGTTATGCTGTACACGAATGGAGTCTTCACTTTTCAGCTTGAGCCCTGCCTTTTATACTGATGAGAATGATAAGGGTTGAGCGATTATTGATCGACAAAGAGTTAAATCGTCACGGGTTTTTATTGGGTTGATACAGGATTTTTTCGATCACTCGATAATTTAGGTAAAATCTGCGCATAAACTAATTATACAAACACACGCGCCATTTTCGGCGCTGTAATCCTGTCCTTTAGGGGCTTAGAGTCCCAGCTCAATCAGCTTTAGAGAATTGAGATATCAGGGTGAGCTGTTGTGCGACGTCATGACTGGGATGTGTAGGGTTGTATTGGCTGAAAAAATCACATGTGACCGTCGTTTATTTAGCATAGTACAGCCCTTCCTGTTCAATTGTATCGGTGTGTGTCTGCTGTGTTCAGCATAAAAAAGCAGGACGTTGCTCGGATCCTCTCTCTTCTCTCAAAACAGCTCCAGCAAACTGTCTCTTTGATCACACAGACAACTATGCTTTAGACTGTGATCATGTAGAGGAAACATCGGTTAACATTCTCTGAGTCTTTTCTCGTTTTTTTTAGTTACTTAGGCTGAGAATTTTAAGAGGAGCATCATATGAGCGTCTGTTAGCATAGTTCTGTGGTGGAGTGTGTGGGGTGGGTGGGGGGTCCGAACACAACAAGAGCTAGTACTGCGAGTCCCTGCATTTCAGGGCTTTACGAACGTGGAGAGTGGAATAATTGAGCGATGCCCAGACTCTAGCTTTGACGTCAGCATTGAAATGGTTTTTTATTAACCGTTTTATGTTTTTGGCCAGTTTTATGTTGGTGAATATAAATTCTCTCTTAGTGTACTATTATTTGTGCACGCCTGTACTTAAATTAGGATACAAGATCTGTTTCTAGTAGCTTACAAATGTTGTAATATGCATCATGTTGCAAAGAAACACTCACTTTATAATTATCTGTACATATCATCTTTAACTTAGTTTTTTTTCACCTTGCGGCGCAGCTCCAATATATGTTCAAAAACGACGCCACCTTGAGTCTACAATAGGCGATACAGAACTTTCTAGTATCACCGCAAGGTGTATTTATAGGTGAGCAAAAAACCAATGTTTTATTATACACGTACACAATTTAATTAACGATGTTTTTTTCACTTTGGCAAGACAGCCCATTGCTTTCGTTTCAGAGAAGAGAACACCCCAGTTTTCTTTACTTACAAATAAGGATACAGAAACTTTTCTAAGTCCAACCGCATGTGTATTATTAGTGCAAAAACCATCAACATCGTTTTTATATAATCCGTAACACAATTTCATTTTGCGTGTTTTTCACATTGGGCGCAGCCCGAGACATTGTTCAAGAGCCCACTTTTTACTTACAAATAAGGAAACAGAAACTATTTTCCTAGTCAACCTGCATTTTAACATTTATGAGGATGCAAAAACACACGTTTTATTATCCGTTATACACCAACAATTTAATTAGGTATTGTTCACATTTGGAGCGGGGGCGCAGGCCATTTTGTGTTAAAAGACCCATCTGGTCACGGATATTACCATACAGATAATTTTGCTAGATAATTGCATGGTGATTTCATAGGTGCAAAAACCACCTTTTAATTATCCTATACATTCAAATAGTCGTTTGTACTTCTCTACTTTCTGGTTACTGAGCGGCCCAGTTTTTCTGTATTCATCTATTCAGAGCCCTTGTACTTAAAATTTAATTACAGATACTTTTCTAGTCACCGCAGGTGATATTTATAAAGGGTGCAAAAATTATACATGTTTTAATTTCATTCTCGTACCCAATTTAATTTCTAGGATTTCTGTTCACTTTTGCGCAGAGCCGTTTTTGTTAATTAGACCCATCTTGTAGCGGGATAATAAATACCATACAGAAATATTACCTGATTAATTGAGTGGTTGATTATTTCATCTAGGACAAAAACCACCTATTATTATCGAATTTTTCTATCTTATTGATTTAATTATTGTTTCTTTTTTCACGTTTGGCTCGCAGCCCAGTTTTCTTGTTTGATCTATGAACCCATCTCTTGTCTACTTATATTATTCCTACACCCAAATCTGGCGCTACAGTCTAATTTCAGTGATGAGTATTTTCTCATAGGTGCTACACATCACTCCTCTTTTATTTATCGCGTCCTTATACATTTCCAAATAGGTGTTTTATTTTTACTTTGGTGCTGTCCCAGTTTTTCAATAGAGCCACCTCAGTATACTTTTTTAGTAGTTACTGTTGGTGTATTTCATTGGTGCATGAAAAACCACCGCTGTTTGTTATCGGATAACTTTTAACAAATAGGTGTAAGTTGCACGTGGTGCGGCCCCTATGTGTATTTTTTTGTCAAATAGCCACGTGTTATACTACAATTCTGAAGAATAACAGATATTTCTAGCAGACTGTTTCTCGTATTTGTCATTGCGGCATAATAAAGAACGCAATATCACATCCGTGTTAACTTTTGAATGAATTTTTATTGCGCATTGTATTAATCTCAGTTTGGCGGGCACAGATTGATCATAGCACTTATGGAGAGATATTTTGTTGAAAACTACTACATATCGCGAGTCCTACACTGTGGCAGGTTGTAAAGTCCCTGTGAACTGAAGGAAATAACACCGTTGATTAGTGTCGTTAAACGTTTTTCTTCCACCAGACTGCATTTCACAGGTATACGCTATAAACATTCTAAGTTTCTAATTCTCTATGTTGGAATGTAGAAAATAGAGGGATTCTACAAGCATAAGCTTGTAATTTGCCATCTTTTAATACGACATATCATGGTTCACTCTCTCTCCTCTTCCATATCTTCTTCATAAAATTTTTTTATCTTTCTGAAGACATGGGAGCGAAAAATGCAGGTGGTAACAGGCGAGCAAAGAGGGTGTAGGACATGAGGTAGAGGTACGGAGAAGTGCTTCCTTCCCATGGCTATAGGCGCACAACACGCATGCCAGCGGATTCATTGGTTGCAAGAACTAGGGCAGCCCTGTCATCGGCTTGAGTGTCAGGGCCCTGGTGAATCTCAGTAACGAACGAGCGTCGCCAATTGACATGTTCATCAGGGTAATCGCAACCTGCATCCAGCCAAGTCTTGCCTCTCAACTCATCCTCCAAGTCAACGGCCACAAATGTCAATCATCAGCATCTACGTCCTAACATGAAGCAGAAAGGCAGGCCAATGTCAACTAATACGAGTGCGTACCCCACTCGCTGGGTGGCTAATCCATTTTCTAAAGAAACCTCTTTGTGACAAAATGCTGTTGGGCGACAGAAGTCATGTGTAGAAAAGATCAAGAGGCCCAAAGTAGCATGATTTTTGTCTAGTTTCTGACGCCAGTTAGCTGATGCCATCAAGACGGAGTAGGAAGCGCCGGACTCCAATTGGCAAAAAAATCCCAGGCGGTGGGTCGGTGACGCTTGCATTGCCACATTGCTTGTGTAGCCTTCCACTCCTGGAGAAAGCATAATGTCAGGACGACCAAGACACCTGGTGGTCTGAAGATGAAGAAAACATTGCGGATCCCAAAACGTGGTCTTTCGACAGCAGAATTATGCTTGCGAGAGCACTTCATCACTGGATGAGAGTGAAGAACGTAGGGGTAGAGTTCATGACGGGTCCCAAGCCTCAAAAAGGGAGAGGGGCGTTCGCAGAAGTCCATCTGAGATTATGAACGAAGAAACACCTATCGCTCGCACAGCGTATATCGCCGTCGAAAAGGTCATGGACCTCTCAAGATGCCTGGACTTTTTCGAACAAACCTCTTGTATTCGACCCACGCGAAATGAGTTTCATCAATGCCGTCCTTGCCAAAAACGCATCAGATAGAGACAAGAATCTTAGGTGTATTACCCCACCAACATGTCTAAGTGCACATGCAGCGACATGCATGAGTTTGAAAATGGAGTGTAACACAGGCCAAAAACACTGGGCCCGCACCTGAAGCCAGGGCTTTTCCAACCACTACGTAGTCACAACCCTCAGTCTCTCCGCCATCTACCTCCAACCGCCATCACCACCAAGCCTGTCCTACCTCAAGCTGGTCGACCATGTCCTCAACCACAGTCATGAATCAGTGGAACAACCTCACTTCAACCTCCGACCGTACTCTCGTAGTACCACAAGCAACCACGAGAGACCCATCTCTTACCCATAGGTCTCCTATCTACCAGTTTTGCGACGACCTGTCCAGCCGAGAACAGCGGCCAGTCAATAGGCACCAGCATTCTGAGTCTTATCCAAGGTATTGGAGAGCAGAAGAATGACACTTTAACCCAAACAACCCAAAGCCATAAAGCCTGAAAATGTCGCGCATTGCCAGCTTTTTATATGTCCTTGAAAAATGTTTGCTTGGCCTCTATGCCGTCTGGATGGAGCACAGTATGGTGTTCCCCAATGTCCTGGCCCTTCGCTGACAACAGCCCCCACCACCAATACCAGATGCACAATCAGTTGCATTGTCTTTACCAGAAAAGAGTCCGTCCCTGCCCTTGGCCAAGCCACGTGTCATCTAAAATAATTCAAGCTTAGTCTTGTTGCATACAGTGTCTGGAAAAAGTCCAATCTAGACCACCGACACATAAGACTAGGTAACACGGCCAAGTCTGCAATAGGACTCGGTATACATGCTCACTTTGGGTGAGCTTTGGTTGGTATGTCTCATAGGTCGGTTGACGTCTGGAGCGTCATCAGCGCGTTCACAAAACGCTCTTCAAAACCAAGTCCGAGGGATGGAGCAGGGTTCTTTCCATCATCCCCGATGGTCCTTCTGTGGCATCACGAGCGCACGGAGAAACCTGCTGTGTTTTAAATTAAATACTTATGTATCAGAAGGATTTAGAGCTCACCATGATTGAAAGTCTTCTGACCAAACCTGTTAAACTAGGTCCACAACGGCCAAGCGCCGAATTTATGAGCAAGTGCAATCCGCCGACGTCATTGAGCACTATAAAGTAGTACAAATTTGCAATGCTCGAAGCACTTACTTGACATAATATCAAAAGAAAACATGTTACCGTTTCTTTATTATATCAATGCTACGTGCATAAGGATAAAAAATCGTGTACTTCAAGCAACTGTTAATGGCTGATACGGCGTTGCTCTTTGTCTACGTATACTAAGACTCCCTAGGTGAGACACAACGCTCCATCACTGATGACTTCCAGGACCGTTCTCTTCCCAATAAACAATCTCCAATAAGCCGACACTTTCTCACCAGGGGATATTTCCCCCATGCACGTGTATGCTCTTGCCTGCATAGAGTGCAGCTTTAATCGTGTGGCCTACATACTTTTCAGACCCTTATAATGTTCTATTTTATCGTATATTACACCACTATATGTACTTTAAAAGCATGCAACGCCGAAACGTTCGTATTAAGAGAACCTTTAACATCTGATTGACAATAGTTTGTCCGCAATGTGGCGACATAGAGGTGTGATAATGAAATATGCTTATCTGAGAGATGTATAAACACAAAAAGAATATATTTTGCCCTTTGTATCTTTTTTCTCTCCTTTCTTCACTTTTGCGTAAATAAATTTTGTTCTTTGATATATATGCAAAAACTCTCCCCTTTGGTTGTTCAGATGGGATGCCTGCTGATGGCGAAGGCTCCGAGTGTCTGATTTCCGCTGCCTTACCGCCGTTCGCAAAGACCACTGCTTCGTCCCACAGCCATGGCTGCTGCGTGCAGGTCAGCTGTGGTCCTCCCTGTCATCGCGTCTAAACTGATTGACGTGCAGATATGCTGAATTCCTCCCTTCACAAGACCCTCCACGAGCGATTGGTGTGTGCAGCAGTGTCAATGCCCTGCACGCAAGTAAACGAAGTAACGACATGGCCTGACAAGTCAGGCGAGCGGAACTCAGTGGTGATTTTGACCGAGACCCAGAGTAGGCTAGTACAGATGTGAAAGAGTCTCTGCACCAGATGCCTTGCCTAGTATTTGAAGAACCCACCAAAATGTCATATGTGAAACAAGCCTTGTCAGCATGAGCATTGCGTGGATGATCTTACAGTATTCTTGGAACGATCGCGGGTTGAGACACTCTGACACATCAGTTGCCTGGATCCAGCGCCGGGAGGATGAGAACTTCGCAACTGCAGAATAAACAGGGACACAGAGAGCCATTACACTCTCTGAGTCGAACCCACAAGGCCCGACAGTTTTCACAATTTTTATAAATCGGTTTCATTAACGGCAGATGGTATTCGGGGTCCAGGCTAGTGCAGATTCGCGCATCAGACTCTCAAGTGGGTGTGTGCATCATCTGAGGCAAGTCAGGGTCTAGTGTTGAAGGCGAGTCTAGCGGGAGGAAGGCGTAATGAGGCGAGTGGGAGGAAGGTAGTTCCAGACTACCAGATCGTTACACTTGACATGTTCCCATGCCTTGGAAAGGAGGTTGCCTGCTAGAAATTTGAGCGTACGGAGGATGAGGAAATTGAGGACAGATCAGTTTGGCTAGGTGCCTATTCCTCGCGCACGCGCAAGGAGGCTTTGGAAACTAAGGCGCATCCCTCTCCTCACATGAGTGCTTGGATGCTCCATTTCACTTTCCAACCTCATGCAATTTCACTCCACCACCCCAACAACCATGCATTAAGGCATCAAAAATAAATAACAGTTTACTGGACTATGGCTCACCCCTCCTGGATCCCCCGTACATAAAACAAAACTAAGACACTGTTCCAACAACCCACTCACAAATAGAGAGTAAAAGGAAGCTAGTGAAATGGAAGACACCTCTGCTGATTGAACAACTGGAGACATCTGTTTACTATAAATCCTTATAACGGTGCATCAGAATGTCACGTCGATACACAATTATCAGCTGCCGTGACAGCAGTAGGAGTGCTGCCAAGCAGGACCTTAGCGCATAAGCTAAAGGGTGACCACTGCAATCTTTTTTTACCACCATCACCAACGCATTTAATGCAGGCAAGCACATACAACACACATAGACAGAAATCTTAACGAACTATATGGATGCAAACATACATCATGCAGTCTCAACATCCGATGTGTTTTTATGTATGTTTTCCGCCCCATAGAACTTCCTGGGTATACCTAAATGTGACGAATGGAGCTGAGCTTACGCGTCGCCACTCTCATCAAGAACATTGGCTGTCATGCGTCTCTCTGTCCAGATCACCAGCGTTCTTATACTGATCCGGGGGGCACCTTCCAAGGGCACAGCTATGGTAGGTAGTCATTACAGACAAACTGCACTCCGGCTTTCCACAGAAAATGCGAGGGATCGTTTATAACTTTCATCAAGATGAATCAGGGCGAGCTGGGAACTCGTGATGATAGGTTGTGAGCCAACCCAATTGCCCGAGGTCCACCAATTAATGTTTGCCGGGTCTACTTCAGATGACCCCCCCTCGTTCAAACAGAACTGGTCCTCTTTACAAAATGTTTTTTAAATCTGAATCATTTCTTCCCAGCGCAATTTCTTATAATTCTCTAGTTCCGCAAAAAGATCATTTTTTCTGGTTTTTGCGTGAGAGACTTTAAAAAGGAACACCAAGAGTTTCATAGACAAAACAGAATTCCATTACTCACAGTTAGATCTTTAGAATATTATTGTCGTGCTTGTAGTCAATGGTTAATATTGTAGGTCATTAGTTGACCTGTTACAGATACATCTACTAATTATGGTCCTTTGAGGACAGAAAGTGGTGGAGCTTCTATAGTGGCATTTCTCCCATCACAATAATCTTTAACATAGTGGCTGAGGGAATGTCAGTATATTATAATTGTTTTTGGGGTCATGTTCTGTGGAGATACAGCCTATAATCACTGGTCCACTTTGGAAAGAACTCTAGATGGCTTTAAGTGGCATTTCTCCCTCACAAAATTTTTTAACAGTTGCTGAGTATAGTCATTATTAAAACTTTTTGGTTGTCATTCTGATTATGAAAATGTGCGAGCATCAATAACTAACAGGGTCCTATACCCAAAAAAAAGGTTTGTTGTACTAAACATACATTGTGTTCTTTCACGAATTGTCAACAAAAGTGGCTCAAGAGGGCAAGATTTGATTATGGGTGGGTCATGTTTGACTGAGAATGTGCAAGCTAGTACTACAGGACACATATTCTAAAAAATGTTGGTTTCTAAACAGACATTTGATCTCTACACAAATTGTCAAAAGTATGTCTCAACGGTGGATCGAGTCCTCGTTACAAAAACAGCAATGAGTGGTTAGGACACATAGTGATTAATGGACACCTATTGGCAAGAAAAATGACTTGTTTTTGCAAAGATCGTTTAAAATATGCTAGCAAATGCTGTAGTGAGACAGACTCGAATTAATAACAATTTAAAAAACAAAGAGAAACAAAGAGGGTGATGGGATATCCATCGCATATTTTTAAGAAACAAGTGGGTAGTTTCTAGAATTAAACAACTAAAAAAACTTATTGCATTAAAAATAAGCTGATACAAAT
Source organism: Phyllomedusa bahiana (assembly GCA_025379985.1). Classification (NCBI taxonomy): domain Eukaryota; kingdom Metazoa; phylum Chordata; class Amphibia; order Anura; family Hylidae; genus Phyllomedusa; species Phyllomedusa bahiana. The sequence continues at coordinate 67,851 of JAODAL010006954.1, forward strand.
ATTCCTCTGAAATTGGTACATAGGGTAGGTAACCAGAAGACTTAAACAGATGTAGGTTCAGACCCAGGACAGGTAATAGTCAATGTCCAGATTCAACTAAAATGGTTGAGTTTGAAAGACCCCTTTTTCCGGGCCCCCCCCACATTTTTAATCTGTGGGTCAACACGGTTTAATGGTCAACTTGCGGTCCAGGACAGGCTAGTCAGTGTCCCCAGGTATCAACTAAAATGGTGGTTCAAAGACTCCATTTTAAGGCACTTTTTTAATCTGTGGTGTCAGACCAGAGTCTATTAATGTTCATCAGACTGCTGGTCTCAGGACAGACATAGACATGTTCCATTTAAACATAAAATCTGGGTGGTTGAAAGAACTCCTTTTTTTGGCCGTCCGACATTTTAAATCTGTGTGGATTCAGTACAGGGTTAAATGGTCATACTTTGCGTACAACCAGGGTATAAGTCAAATGGTCCATTTCAACTAAAATGGTGGTTCAAAACTCCTTTTCCCAGCACTATTTTAATATGTGGGTCCAGACAGGTTAACGGTCATATACTGCGGTACAGAGACATATAATAGTCAATGTCCAGTTACAAACATAAATGGTGTGTTGAAAGACTCCTTTATCTCGGACGACCTTTTTAAGTCTGTGGGGTCAGACAGGTTTTAATGGTCTACACAGAGCGTGGATAGCAGATTACAGGTATAGTTTAATGTCCAGAAATCTCAACTAAAATGAGGTTGAGTTCCACAACCCCTTTTTCCCGTCACTTCTCTTAAATCCTGATGGGTCATGTGCAGGAGTTTTGGGGCTCATTCTATGAGCCCAGACAATTATATGTCATGTCCAATCAACTCAAAAGGTGTTCAAAGACTACCTTATTCAATGGACTTCTATATAAAATCTGTGTGGTCATACAGTTCTTTAAATGGTCATAACTGCGGTCCAAGGACATTGCATAGTCAGATGTCCATTTCAACTAAATGGTGGTTTCAATAGACTCCTTTTTCTGCATCATTTTAATCTGGGGTCAGATAGTTTAAGGGTCTGCTGCGTTCCAGGATCAGGGATAGTTCATATGTCTCCAGTTTCCAATGAAAAATAATTTGTGGTTCAAATCATACTGCCTTTTCTGGCACCATTTAATATAGTGGGTCATGCAGGTTAAGGTTCCATGAGTCGTGTCGTCACCAGACAAGGGATTAGTGAAAATGGTTCGTGACTTTGTTTTTTTCCGTGTACTTTTATAACCTAAGTGTTTTAGCCTAAGATTAGCGCACGTTATCCATATTGGACTGTTGTGGTTAATTCCAGCTTCTCCAGGCCCTGTTTTGGGTGTAAGGAATGAAGTTTTGTCCTCTCCCATAGCGTCAATGTGTCCATTGCGTGCCGTAACTACTCTATTATCGACACATCGGAAATCATCTTGATAATTTCCGATTATCCCATCGAACTAACGGGTCGAGTAGTTGACGTAATCCGCTCATCACTAATATTGAGCACACTGTTCATACAAATTTATTAGGCTATAGTGGCCAAAAGTTGAAAACTACAGGAACTGTAAGAATTAATAAAAATTATAGAAAGTAGGTATCTGGAAATTTTAAAAAAATAAAAAACACAAATTCTCCTACATAAGCGTTGTATAACATAAAAGGGTAGTTGAAAACAATAAAGTGTCATCTTTTTTGATGACACATTCCCTTTAAAGAGTAGACATGCTCTTTTCCCTCACCGAGCTTGGAACTTTGGCCGGGACGTACTGCAGGATCAGCCACCTTGACATCCCTGGAACTTCAATACCAAATACAGAAACCTACTTGGCACATATCTACCATCCACCACTTTACCTGCTGGTCACCTACAATATATATATATAGAATAGAAACAACAACCACATTTCACATACACACAAAAGAGTATTATCAGACAAATTCCAAACTGTTTAATGCTGGGCGCACATCCTAGTGGAGCAGTATGCTAGAAGATCAGTCTCATATACATATGTGCAGAGACAAGGATATTTAGATCAATTGCTTCAATTTATTCGAAACACACAATAACTTATGTCCTTACTTATAAAATTGCTTGTAGTTATAGTCTTGCAGATGTGTGCAAGGCCAAGTGATCCAACTAGGATTTAAAAATGATTGACTAAAAATGTGTTGGATTCCATATCGGCTAACATGATATACAAGGATGGACTATAACCAATACTTGACCAACTCTCACCTGGCTTTTGGGCGTTGGGGTCTACCCCGCAATTTGGGGATCCCCCCCCGCCCTCATACCGGTAGGAGCTGGCATTCACTCCCTTCCAGCCACATTGTGCGGGATGCTCTTTAACTGATTCGCGGACGCAAGAGTTAAGCGCTGTGAGGTGCGCTACTCTGTCGCCGCGCGGGCCAGTTCCCGTACATGACGGGTGAAGCGGCCTAACAGCGGCGCTATACCCCCGCCCGGCTTCGCTGTGTGCGGTGGAGAAGGCATGATGGAGACAGGCTGCCCTCCTTAAGTCTCCTTTTCCCCCTGTAATATACCGTCGCGGATGCAGCAGCCGTACATACAGGTCAGGCGTGGCGCGCAGGGGAAGATTACGCGCGGTCTGCACCTCCGCCCGCATCTCACTGCGATTCTGGAAGAATCATCCGTATCGGTGCCTTTATTTTCGAGGCGAAGCGTGCAGGAGAGCTGGTGTCCAGTTGAGGAGTTCTTTTATATTATTTTATTTATTATTAGCTTAGGGGGCTCTACCTGTCAACAAAGGGTGGCACTTTACCCTGGCAACAGAGGGGGCAACTACCTTACAAATTACAATGGTGGGCACTACCTGGCCAACAGAGGGAACTACCAGGGCACAAAGCAATGGAGGGGGCACAACATACCTTTACAACAGAGGAGGGCACTACTTGCAAACAATGGGGGCCATCTACCTGGCTACCCAGAGGTAGGCATCCTACCTGTTAGCAACATTGTGGAGGCATCACTTCTGGAGAAACAGAAGGAGTACATCTACCTTGCAAAAAACAATGGAGGGGCACAACCTAGGCAAACAATGGGTGCACTGACCTGCGAACAGAGGGTAGCAAAACATCCATGGCTAACAATTGGGGGCACTACCTGGGCTAACGAATGAAGGCCCAATCTAACCTATGAGGTCAACAGCTACACACTAGAGAACACTACCTGGCTAACAAATTAGATTCGGGGTCAATCTACCCTGCAACACAGGGGGGCATCTACCTGGAAACCAAGGGGGCATCTACCTGGCAACAGAGGGTGCATCTACTGCTAACAAAGGAGGGGCAATCTACTGGACTAACAAAGGGGACACTACCTGGCTAACAATAGGTGCACTACCTTGGCGAAACAAAGGGGATCGACAACGCTGGCTAACCAATGGGGGCATCTCACACCATGGCATGTTACAGTCAAGGGGGCAAGCTACCCCCTGGCTACCATTGGGGGATCACTACCTGGCTAACGATGAGGGGGCAACGAACCTGGCTAACAAGGATGTGAGGTCACTACTTGGATAAACAATGGGGCATCTACACTGGCAAGCAAGGGGGCAACTACCTGGACAACAGAGGGTGCACTACCTGGCAACAGAGGGGCAACTACCTGGCTAAACAAAGGGGGGCACTACCTGGGCTTACAAAGGGGGATGGCACTTACCCTGGCTAACTAAAGGGGGGGCATCATACCTGGCTAACAGAAGGAGATGTCATCTACTCTTGGCTACCATCATGGGGCCTCTACTTGGTCTCTACTCTAGGTGGCCTCTCTCTACCTGCCTGTAAGGGGGCACACCTGGTTATGGGGGGCTACTACCTGGCTATAAGGGCATCTACCTGGATTTCTTCCAAAACCGTTATGCAGTTAGGTGGAGTCAGAGTGGCTTTTTAAGGGGCATGGCACACCGACAAGATGGCGCGCCGCCCACTACAATCTCCTGCTTTTTCAATTTCAAAAGTTGGCAACTATGACTATAACTGCAAATAGTTGTAGAAACAAGGACATAAGTTATTGTGTATTTCAAATAAATTGAAGGAATTCTAAACAAGGATCTAAATATCCTTATGTCTACATATACTGTATGTATATGAAGCTGTGATTAGGGAGTCTAGGAAGGATTTTCCATCGCAGACCAGCCTGTGGGGGCTTAATAGAAGTAAACTATTGCCATATATATGAATCAAGTAAAATATAACTCTTAAGTTTAGTTCATTTGTTTTCTTTGTCTATATTTTCTATTAAAGAGTACATATTAATTATATAATCTTTTAAAGCTAAGGATCAAATATTCTAAATACAGGTCCAGTTTTTTGTTTTTTTTTAAAGCACCTATCCCAGGGACATAGCTGAGTAAGGATCGAGATGGAGCCATTAGTATTTATTTTGTGTATCCTCAAAATTAGTCTGTATAGTTAAGATTCCTGAACGTGGCATGATCATGATCATATTGCAGCAAAGCATGTTTTACCATTGGTTTTTGATAACCATATGTTTTTACTTGGCCATCTATAATCTTAACTTGAATTTTCAAAACATTTCAATACATTGGACCTCATTTATCACAACTGTCTATTATTAAGAATGTCCTTGTTGTCAGTAGCAACAAATGAAAGTCTAGCTGCAATACCCCTGCTGTTGAAAGTACGTGCTAGCTGCATGACATCACTTCTTTTTACAGGCGTGTACTGTGGGACAGATAATACAGCGGGTTATCATAGCACTCAATAAGTGCTATGATTTAAGCATATTTGTGGGTTTGTTGCAGTGCAATTATGCGCCAAAGTATGCCCCACAAGTACGTTGTGTAAACATACCCTTAAAAAGAACCTGTCAGGTGGTTTATGTTCCCTATCTGCCAGCAGGATGTGGTAGAGGGAGAGAATCAGTGTCTCTGGTGATGGGTCTGCGCCGAAGATCTTCAACACTGCCGAGATGATGCAGAGTCCAGATCCCCAACCTCGACGGATAGTATCACATGCCAAGAGAAACCAGGCCGTTCTCAAATTAATGTGTCTTGGAGGCCGTCAACACACAGGTCAAGAGCTGTGGACGGTTCTGCGCACTCAGACCGACCAGTGGCTGGGTGCTAAGAACCTGTCGCCAGGCAAGGTGGTGTGCGACAACGGGAGCTGCCTTTAAGATTGGTAGACTTATGCACATCCCTTGCCTAGCACACGTCATGAACCTGGTTGTGCAGAAATTTCTCAAGCGCGACCCGGGTCTTGACTGTCTGCTAAGGAAGGCTCGAGGTCTTAGCTCACACTTCCGGCGTTCGCACCAAAACGCTCAGTTGAGACGATGCCCTTGTCAACAGGGCCTTTCTGGTTACATTTTTACTGGAACAAGTGTTAGGCACTCTGCAGCAGCAGGTCCCAGCAATGATGGAGGCGAAGGAGGCAGACACAGAGCCTTACTCGCCAGAGGATGTAGAAGGCCCGACTGTTTCGCAGGGTGGGTGCAGGACAGCAGTTCGGCTCACAGAGTAGAGCTCATGAGGCTCGCCAGGGCTTTGTTGGTGGTGAGGATGAGGAAGTGGAGGAGGATGAGGAGTCAGGGGTGAACAACACCGGTACTAATTACCCTTCAGTGGTAAGAGGTTGACACAGATTTCAGGATGGGGAGGAGGAAGAGGAAGAAGATCCCGTTAGTGCCCCTCAACCCCGAGGCTTGGGAGATCCCGGCAGCATCTCACACATGAGTGCTTGGATGCTACAATTACCACACATCAAGTCAATCAAAATGAACAGCGATTATTGGGTGGTCACCCTTCTTGATCCACGTTACAAGACAAAAGTGAGCAATTTCCTTGCACACACAGAAATTGACATTATAATGCAGGACTTTGAGACAGTGCTCATTGACCAACTTGAGACATCTAATGTCACGGTTGAACAACGTTAGCAATGCAGCAGCAGTAGAACGGCATGTAGCCGCAGCAGACAGTATGGAAAAACCCTACTGGCTGACAATTGGCAATCGATTTTTACCACATCACCAACACCTGAAATGCAAGGCAGCATTCAGACACACAGAGACTGCCTTAAGACCATGGTCCATGACTACCTGCTGCCCCAGATCAATGTTATTGGACTTAGTCTGGACCCATTCAACTTCTCGTTGTCCAAACTGGATGAATGGCCTGAGCTTGCTTGGCACGGCATAGAAGTTTTATCCTACACAGCAGCCAGAATTATCTCGGAACACACACTTAGCACACCTGGCAGGGTGATAACTGACATCACTGACATAACTGTCATTTTTCAGTTAGCCATTGAAAGGAATTTAGTATTTTAGTCTCTCAATTTTTTTCTGTCACTCTCAAAGGCCAATTTTCTTCACTACCTTGTTCCACGTCTCCAGTTTACTATTACAAATAGTTATTACAGCTTCTCACCACTTGTAGAGGTTCTACACTGCCATGTTGTCACTGCCACCAATGGTACTGCCACCTAATCTTCTTGAACCGGAACCTGGCTGTTCCCCATTGCCAAATCTTGTTGAACTGGAACCTCACTGTTCCCCATTGCCAAATCTTCTTGAACCAGAACCTAGCTGTTCCCCATTGCCAAATCTTGTGGAACTGGAATCTCGCTGTTCCCCATTGCCTAATCTCGTTGAACCGGAACCTAGATGATCCGCATTGCGAAATCTTGTGGAACCGGAACCTCGCTGTTCCCCATTGCCAAATCTTCTTGAACCGAAACCTCGCTGTTCCCTATTGCCTAATCACGTTGAACCAGAACCTCGCTGTTCCCCATTACCAAATCTTCTGGAACTGGAACCTCGCTGTTCCCCATTGCCTAATCTTGTTGAACCAGAACCTCGCTGTACCCCACTGCCATGTTCTCGCTGCCACCAATGTTACTGCAGTCTTATGTAGTCCGCGGCAGCTCCTATAGCTACGCCCCTGCTTGCAAGCTGTCCTCATCTATTCACTTAGCCATTGAAAGGAATGAAGTATTTTAACCTCTCAATTTTTTTCTATCACTCTTAGAGGCCAATTTTCTTCACTATCTTGTTCCACATGTCCAGTTTACTATTACAGGTGGTAATTACAGCTTCTCACCACTTGTAGAGGTTCCCCACTGCCATGTTCTCGCTGCCACCAATGGTACTGCCTTCTAATCTTCTAGAACCGGAACCTTACTGTTCCCTGTTGCCAAATCTTAGGCAAATTTTATTTACTAAGTTGTCCCAAATATGCAGTTGACTCTTCTGGATGGTAATTACAAGTTCTTATCACCTGTATAGATTCCTCATTGGCATGTTCTTGCTGCCACCAATGGTACTGCTGCCTACTCTTGTTGAACCGGAACCTCCATGTTCTATATTGGCATGTTCTCGCTGCCACCAATGGTACTGTCATCTAATCTAGTCCAGCCTGCAGAGGTGTCAGTTCAAGTTCTTGTGCCCTGGCATAAAAGGTGAAATGGGCCCCCCCCCCCTCCGTTATCAGGGCTGCCATCAGTAATCTGTTAACCGTCTTAGGGCCCCTATGCAGCCAAATAAAATGGGTCCCCATCCATTACTAGTTCCCATTTTTTAACATATCAGTGGGCCCCTTTTTGATTATGGTCCCTGTGACATTTCCAATAACGGTGTCTTTTTATGTGTTAAAGAGGCTTTTTGGCTCTCTCAGGATGCACCCCCTTATAACTACGCCCCTGCCAGCTTAACCTCCATGTTCCCTGTTAGGATGTTCTTGCTGCCATCACATATATCAGATATACAAAGCTTGCAAGCAGAAGCGTAAGTTCAAGTTCTTCAGGCCTGCTGCAAAAAGTGAAGTGGGGCTACTGCCAGTTACCATGTGCCACAACCTCAAACAGTCACACTCCAAACTCCACTATGGTGAAGAAGATCAACAAAGGATATATAACAAAGTACTGAGATGAACTTTTGTTATCAACCAAATACTTATTTTCAACCATAATTTGCAAATGCCAATAAATTCTTTCCAAATCAATGTGATTTTCTCGATTTGTTTTCTCATTTTGTCTCTCTTAGTTGAGGTCTATCTATGATGTCATTACAGGCCTCTCTCATCTTCTTAAGTGGGAGAACTTGTACAATTGGTGGCTGACTAAATACTTTTTTTCCCCACTGTATATGTGAATCACAATAACGCACTGGTATATTTCAGTGTTATGTGGACTTAAAATCTGGCAAAATTACACTTTTGGCCGTTGTGTAAGATTTAGCAACAGCGAGAACTCCATTTTCTGGATATATATCTGTATGTCAATAACACACGGTATATTTGAAAGGTATTTCACCCCCAAAACTGCCAAAAATGAACTTTTCTCCACTCAATATCATTATCGTCAACCAACCACTATTTTAAATAAATTTAAATACATTTCTTTGTATAGGAGATTTGGAGACGGTACGTTATACAATTACTGAACCCCTAAAGCTACAAAAATGAACTTTTCTGCACTCAGACTAATTTTCAGCAACCAAGCACTATTTAGAATATATTTGTTTGTATAGGAGATGTGGAGATGGTGTGTTATACAATTACTGAATCCCAAAACTTCAAAAAATAATTTTTCTTCAATCAGAATAATTTACAGCAAACAACCACAATTTCAAATACATTTTTTTTCTATGGGAGACTGGGTAATGGTCTGTTATGCAAGAACTGTACCCCCAAAAGTGGAAAAATTAAATTTTCTTCTATCTGAATAATTTACAGCAAGCAACCAGTATTTGAAATAGATTTCTTTCTATGGGAGATTTGCTAACGGTATGTTATAGCTGTACCCACAAAACAGCAGAAATTACCTTTTGGGCCCTCAATAAAATTTTCAAGAAGAGACTAGTATTTGAAATAGATGTCTTTCTATGGGAGATTACTTAGCAGTCTCTTAAGGAAGAACACTGGAAAAATAAAGTTTTCTTCTTGAATCCCAAAAATTTGCTGCAAGCAAATAGTATTCAAACACAAGTTGAATCCAACACCGCACAGTGTAAAAATCTTTTAAAAGCAATAAATATTTATTGATAATAAAGAATAAAAGGCACAATGGCACGATCAATAAGCAGTATGTAGCAGCAAGTGACTGCCAAAAGACAGCGAGTGATGGAGATATGCTAACGCGTTTCTGGCGTATGGATAGTGCCCTTACTCATAGCGATATCGTATCTCCATCACTCGCTGTCTTTAGGCAGTCACTTGCTGCTACATGCTGCTTATTGATTGTGCTGTTGTGCCTTTTATTCTTTGTTATTAATAATAAATATTGCTTTTAAAAGATGTTTTCACTGTGCGGTGCTGGATTCAACTTGTGTTTGGATATATACAGCTGTGGCTTGGGCGGACTTCTGTGTACCCATAATTCTCGGGAGCTGGCAATACAACCATGGATTTGTGAGTACCTCAATCAAATAGTATTACAAATAGATTTCTTTCTATGGAATATCTGTTAACGGTGTCTTAAAAGGGTTGTATCGTTTGAACTATTTGGGCTCTTCAGCTAATTCTCTGAGATTGAATTTGAAATCCAGGGGCGAGACTCTCCTCTCAGCAGGCGTGTCCTCTGCTCCCAGGAGGCGTGTCTCTACTCACTGAAGACCTGTGACATCATCACTATGACTGTGCAGTGGAAGCAGAAGGGTGTCTGCAGAGTACAGCTATACAGCCTCCTGCATGCTTGTCACCTGTCTGCAGAGCTTCAGGCTCAGCTTGGCTATAAGCAGTTATACAGTCAGCCTGAACTGATGAGACATGTGAGGAGTGTACACTGCCCCCGCCCTCCTCAACTTCTGTTACCAGAAAGGAGACTGTATGACTGTGGTATATGCAGTTATACACACAGCCTGAACTGATGAAACATGTGAGGAGTGTACACTGCCCCTCATCCCTTCCCATCTCTGTTACCAGGCAGCAGACTGGGTTATATGGAGCAATGCACACTGCCCTTCCCCCCCTCCTCTCCCCCTGTTAACTGGCAGGAGACTCTATAATGTGTTATATGAGGGGATCTGTGACTTACACAGGCAGTCAGTGCCCAGATCATTCACCCTAGAGCTGGGAGATGTGTATAGAGCCAGCAGCCCTTGGTTTCACTATTGATTTTAACAGCTCAGAGGGGAGAAAACACAAAGTGTGCAGGCAGCCAATCACAGTGCAGGGGGTGTGGCCGGGTGGTTTCCTATCTGGGGGCGTATCCTAACAGGAAATACAGTGACATACACATAACAGGGTCATATGATTTCTAGAAGCCAATGAGATCCCTACACACTCTGTGGTGATATTTTTTTACACTCCTCTGTGCACTGATTGGCTGTCCACCAAAACTGCAGGAAGCAGCTGAAAGTGAAACTTAAAATGGTGCTTCTCAAACACAAATTTTTCTCAAACGAATCGTAAAAAGCTCGGTTAAGCTCCAGTTCTAAAAAAAAAAAAAAAAAGTTGACTCGAACCTAACTTTTCTCGAACCTTTCGATCAACACTAGTCAATGCCATTGGGGGACCCAGCACTTTGGGATATTCTAAAGCAGTCCCAGAGGGTGAGAAAAAGTCTAGAAAGAAAAAAACTGACAGTGGTGCGGGTAAGCTAGCACAGAGCTGTCTGAAGTACCTCACGACACAGACTTGCATCAGCCAAAGCCAAGAGTGTAATTCTGGTTGAATTTTGTGAAGGTGTGAAGTGAAGCCCAGGTAACAGCCCTGCAAATCTGAGAAACCGAGGCATGACGTAGAACCGCCCAGGAGGCCACAACCACTCAAGTGGAATGAGCAGCAACCCAGAATGGAAGAAGTTTACGCTTAGACCAGTAGGTTTCTGAGATTGAAGACCGAATACAGTTAGAAATGGTAGCCTTGAGTAAGGGCTGCACAGCAAATGTCAAAATGCCATCCAAAATCCAATGGCATTTTGACATTTGCTGGACCGCGGTTTTTGGCACGGATTTTCACAAGAGCCATAGTTCTTTTTCGGATTTGACATCGGTCCTGTACTATTGAATGTTGCATATTCCGTTGGATTTTTAAATGGATGGTAAAAAATCTATGCTGTCTCTGCAGCACAGGGTACCATCAGTATTTTGAATCCACCATATATTCGACGGTAAACCTATGCTGTGTAGACCTAGCTTTAAAGGGCTCCAGACTAGAGATGGAAGAATTGATTCTAACGAAGTGGAATTCGTTTAGAATTTCAGGAAAACTTCGGTTCTGAACGAAGTCGAAGTTTGGGGTACTTCGGGTGAACGAAGTGTGCTTTTGTTTGATAAAATGGCTGCGAGCACATGGCATTACATGGGGTAAAGCACTCTGGGAGGAAGAAGGGCATAGCCTGCATGACATGTGCAGAGATGAAGCCAATCAGAGACCGGCAGGATTCTGTGATGTCACCGCACTATATAAGTCCGGGCGCGACGCTGGGAGCTCACACTCCTCTCACTGTACTGATCAGGTAAGGTGCTGCCGCGGCTGATTGTGATAGCTCTTACTGAAGAACTGATTTTTATACAGCGATTTTTTTGGGGGTGTCTCAGCTTGTCTCAGAGACTCTTTATGTTCTATTTCTAATTTTTTTGGGGTATTGGATCTGAAGTCCAGTGTGCGTCCACTGCTGCTGATGCTGCTGCATATACATTTTAATGCTATCTACTCACAGCACATTGAATATCCAAGGGGGATCTAAGCCAGTTCCTGTTGTATTCATTTAAAGAAACAGCGTTTTTACAATACAAATACCACATAATTTTTGGTTGCTCAATTCTTTTGCGCAATTTACATCCACGGGTTAATTAAGCGTTGATTTTCTGCTGTGGTGACTCCAAGAAACCGTCTTTTTCACCTCCAAAAAATACAATTTTCCTGTTGCCTAATTCACAAGCGAAGGTTAATTACAATTTTTTCTCTTGTTGTGTAGCGTAGAAAACACACAATTGTAACACGCTACAAAGCTAGTAGTTTGTGGCTGCTCAATTCTTTTGCACAATTTACATCCAGAGGTTAATTAAGCATTGTTCTGCTGTGGTGACAAAAATAAACCGTCTTTTTCACCGTCAGAAATTACAATTTTCCTGTACCATAATTCACAAGCAAAGGTTAATTTACAATTTTTTCTCTTGTTGTGTAGCGTAGAAAACACGCAATTGTAACACTCTACAAAGCTAGTAGTTTGTGGCTGCTAAATTCTTTTGCGCAACTTAAATCCAGGAGTTAATTAAGCGTTGTTTTTCTGCTGTGATGACAAAAATAAACCGTCTTTTTCACCGCCAGAAATTACACTTTTCCTGTACCATAATTCACAAGCGAAGATTAAGTACAATTTTTTCTCTTGGTGTGTAGCGTAGAAAACATGCAATTGTCACACGCTACAAAGCTAGTAGTTTGTGGCTGCTCAATTCTTTTGCGCAATTTACATCCAGGGGTTAATTAAGCATTTTTTTTCTGCTGTTGTGACAAAAATAAACCGTCTTTTTCACCGCCAAAAATTACAATTTCCTGTACCATAATTCACAAGCAAAGGTTAATTACAATTTTTTCTCTTGTGTAGCGTAGAAAACACGCAATTGTAAAACGCTACAAAGCTAGTAGTTTGTGGCTGCTCAATTCATTTGCACAATTTACATCCAGGGGTTAATTAAGCGTTGTTTTTCTCCTATTGTGACACCAAGAAACTGTCTTTTTCACTGCCAAAAATTACAATTTTCCTGTACCATAATTCACAAGCAAAGGTTAATTACAATTTTTTCTCTGTTGGTAGCGTAGAAAACACGCAATTGTAACACGCTACAAAGCTAGTAGTTTGTGGCTGCTCAATTTCTTTTGCGCAATTTACATCCAGGGTTAATTAAGCGTTTTTTCTGCAATTGTACTCAGTAAAAGAAACTTTGTTTTTCACCGCCACAGATGAAATTCTGTAGCATAATTCATATCCGAAGGTTAATTAAGCCTGTTTGTGCTTTTATATTCAGTAAAAATACACAGAGTTTTTAAACGGCACATACAAGTCGATTTTTCCTGCCCATTTGTGGAGCGCAATTTATATCCAAGGGTTACCAAGCTTGTTACTGGGTTAATTTGGAGTCAAATACAGGGTGTGTATTTATCATATACAGATATCTTCATCAAACAGTGTCTGTACATTTTAGAACAAACAGTATGTCAGACAGAGAGGTGGCAGGCTCTTCACCTGCGAGTGGCAGAGGCACAAACATTCCAGGCCCAGGTCGCAGTACAGCAAGGGGACGTCGCAGCAGGGGTCACTCGGTGAGGCCACAACTGCCGCTGTCATCTAGCGGCCGTGTGTTGTTCAGCAACCCAGTGGTTCTTGATTGGTTGACTAGGTCATCCACTTCCTCCCAGATGACATCTGACAACCCCAGTCAAGAGTCGGTGGGAACGTCAGACACAACCCTTAGTTGGCATGGCCCGGGAACGGGTCAGCGGCCCTCACCTGTCCTCAACCCGCCTCTGTCCCATCCGGTTCCCTCAGCCAGAGATCTACTATGTGGTTTGGGCTCAGCGCCACTATATAGGAGGTACAATTTGAGGAGGGCAGTCAGCAGCTACTTGACAGCAAAGAAATGGGGCCAATATCCCCTGCTTCTTGCAGTATGTGGCAAAGCATAGATGTGGAGAGTGGCATGGGAGGTCATGTTGTGAGGGGTCAGCCTCTGCATACCAAGACCGGTGATGAGGACAGCAGTGACGATGAAACACAAATAGATGATGATGTAGCCGACCACACTTGGGAGCCGGGTGAGGCAAGGGCTTCATCATCGTCAGGAGAAGAGGGCGTCAGCTTGCGCGTCAGGCAGCGGCGCAGCCAGCAAATGGGTCGTGTGGCCGTGAGTCAGCAGGATAGCAGCAGTGTGAGGTCGGGAGCCAAGCGGCCACAGGGTAAAAAACCTGCTTCGCAGGTCCAAGAAAGTAGAGGCACAGGGGCTCAGCGAGGCAGCGGCGGCAGTAGTCACTCAGTGCGGAGCGTTGGTGGTAAAATCCGATACTCGGCGGTGTGGCAGTTCTTTGCTAAGACACCGGAGGAGCCAAATATGGGTATATGTAGAATCTGTGGGCAGAAAGTGAAGCGTGGCCAGAGAGCTAACGTTCGCACACGGCCCTGCATAAAACACATGCGCGTAACCATCCGGTGCCTGGAGAAACGTGGCTCAGATGTGGTGGTTTTCCACCCTGCCGCCGCAGAAACAGCAGCAGAAAGGGCCCAGTGGCAACGCATGCCATTGCAACCAGTCAAGGCTCCACCACCTCTGCAGAAGGGAGCTGTTTCTCTTTGACATCATCTCCCCCGTCCAGTTTGCTCCTGCTCCTCGCTACTCATGGCGCCAGCAGTCGTTCAGCGACGCGATTGCAAAGAGACAACAGTATGCGTCCAACCATCCTAAGGTGCAGAAGCTGAGCGTACTCCTGTCCAAGTTGTTGGGGCTGCAGTCCCTCCGTTTCCAAATGGTGGACTCTGCACCGTTCAGAGAACTAATGGCTTGTGCCGAGCCCTGTGTAACTTTGATGTCAGCCAGTGACAGGTCATGCGTGACACCTGCCGTTTGTTGAGGCCATTCGAGGAGGCCACCTTATTTGTCAGTCGCCAGGACTAGGGATGAATAACGTCATTCCACTGCTTCATGTCCTGGAACAGATGCTGAAAAATCTGTCTGGGCAGGGGACTGGAGACGTGGCGACTACATCTCACGGCCACATGAGTCCGGTGGGGAATGAAATGGAGGAGGAGGAGGAGAAGGACATTGGAGCAGAAGCATTGTCTGGTGAAATGAGTGGATTTTCTACCCAGGTAACAAGAGAAGAGGAGCAGGAGCAGCTGGAGGAGGTGAAATGGAGATGAGGAAGACGAGGCAAAATGACCCGCAAGCACCGTGGCAGTATACATGGAGATGGAGGCAGGGGGCCCCTCGAGTCACTTGTGCAGATGGCCCGCAGCATGCTGATTTGCCTGGCTAGTGACAGCCGAATAGTCAGCATCCGGCAGAGGGATGACCTTCTGGCTCTCCAACCCCCATTGGACCCTCGCTACCGGTCCAAAATGGGAGCCTTTTTCCCAGCTATTGAGAGGGAACAAACTCAAATACATAAGGAAATCCTCGTAGTCAGTTGTCCGCTGCCTATGGGGCGGCATCGTCCCTCCTCTGACAGGTCTGACCGGGGGATTCTTCAGCGCTCACGTACTACTGCCGGGGGCTGCCGGGGAAAGGTGGGGGGGCGGAAACAGTACCAGCTCCATCAGCAGCAACCTAAGTCTGGAGTCACTGATGAACAGCTTCCTTTACCCGCCTAGTAAGGAGGGCAGTCGCCAGCAGCAGCAGGCCCCTGGAGGAGACCCTGATCCATCTGGTGGTGGCCTTCTTGGAAAGCACTCTGCCTCCCCAGTTAGAAGATCCGTGGACTACTGGGCAGCCAAACTGGATGTGTGGCCTCAACTTTCCGATTTTTCAGCGGAGAAGCTGTCCCTGCCCGGCCAGTAAGTGTGGCATCAGAGCGGGTGTTCAGTGCAGCGGGGGCCATCGTTACCCCAAGGAGAACCCGCTTGTCCACGGGAAATGTGGAATGACTGACCTTTGTCAAGATGAATCAGGCGTAGATCGGCCAGGATTTCCACACACCAATGCCTTAGGCGTCAGACTACATCAGCCATGACGCCTCACCCAAACTGTGAGAAATGAGTCTGGGTTCAAACTACCTGCCTCAGCCACTATTCTGATGCCACCATCCGCCTGATGCCACACATCTGCTGACAGTTTCTCCATCTGCCTACCACCATCTTTACCGGGGACTAGTATTGCTACCCACCTCCACACTCTGTCATTGTGCCACTCTATGACCTCATGCTGCTGCTGGTGCTGCTGCAGTGACCTACACACTGTGTCATTGTGCCACTCTCTGAACTCATGCTGTTGCTCCTGCTACCGTCACCTCCACTCTCTGTCATTGTGCCACTCTGTGGCCTACTCCAGTTTTTGCCACCTCCAGACTGTCATTGTGCCACTGCCTGACCTCATGCTGCTGCTGTCGTTACCTCCACACTGTGTCATTGTGCCACTCTATGACCTCATGCTGCTGCTGCTGTTGTTGCTGCTGCGGTCACCTACACACTGTGTCATTGTGCCACTCTCTGACCTCATGCTGTTGCTCCTGCCGCCATCACCTCCTCTCCTGTCATTGTGCCACTCTGTGGCCTACTCCAGTTTTTGCCACCTCCAGAATGTCATTGTGCCACTGTCTGACCTCTGCTGCTGCCGCCCGCACCTCCACTCTGTGTCATGTGCCACTCTGTGCCTACTCCTGTTTTTGCCACCTCCAGAATGTCATTGTGCCACTGTTTTGACCTCATCTGCTGCCATCGTCACCTCCACTCTCTGCATTGTGCCAGTCTGTGGCCTACTACTGTTTTGCCACCTCCAGAATGTCCTTGTGCCCCTGCCTGACCTCATGCTACTGCTGGTGCTGCTGCCGTGACCTCCACTCCCTGTCATTGTACCACTCTGTGGCCTACTCCTGTTTTTGCCCCTCCACACTATGTCATTGTGCCACTGTCCTGACCTCATGCTGCTGCTGTTTGCTGTTGAGCCGTCAACTCCACACTGTGTCATTGTCCCACTCTGTGGCCTACTCCTGTTTTGCTGTGGCTGCCGCCTCACTTCCACACTCGGGTCACTGAGTTGCCACCTGACCCCTCACTTGTTTTTTTCCAGCTGTCGCTGCCATGACTTTATCAGGCTACATTCCCCCTTCAATTTTTTGGTCAGTTTTGCCCTCTTAAGTGTCCAGGGAATTTATAGTGAAGCATTTCAAGAGCGGCGGCAGTCATGGCGTGTCATACTAAAACACAACATTGTATGAAGACCAAACCAAGCTCCCTCTGCATATTTTTAAACATGGCACAAACTTCTACAAACACCCTGCAGGCTCTGTGCAGCCTGGAAATAGCTTTTTTTTTAAAGTGATTCAAACCCCCAAGTAATTCGGTTCCAAGTTATTTTTGTCGGGAAATTCGGCGAAGTGAGTGAACCGAATTTTTGAGAAATTCGCCCATCTCTAGCCGTGACCTCCACACTGAGTCATTGTGCCACTCTGTGGCCTACTCCTGTTTTTGCCACCTCCCGAATGTCATTGTGCCACTCTCTGACCTCATGCTGCTGCCGCCGTCACCTCCACTCTCTGTCATTGTGCCACTCTGTGGCCTACTCCTGTTTTTGCCACCTCCAAATGTCATTTTGCCATTCTGACCTCATGCTGCTGCCGCCGTCACCTCCACTCTCTGTCATTGTGTCACTCTGTGGCCTACTACTGTTTTGCCACCTCCAGAATGTCATTGTGCCACTGTTTGACCTAATGCTGCTGTTGCCGTGACCTACATACTGTGTCATTGTGCCACTGTCTGACCTCATGCTGCTGCTGTGGCTGCTGCCGTGACCTACACACTCTGTCATTGTGCCACTGTCTGACCTCATGCTGCTGCTGTGGCTGCTGCCGTGACCTACACACTGTGTCATTGTGCCACTATGTGGACTACTTCTGTTTTTGCCACCTCTAGAATGTCACTTTGCCACTGTCTGACCTCATACTGCTGCTGCTGTTGATGCCGTCAACTCCACACTGTGTCATTGTGCCACTCTTTGGCCTACTCCTGTTTTTGCTACCTCCAGAATGTCATTGTACCACTCTCTGACCTCATGCTGCTGGCTGCCGCCATCACCTCCACACTCTGTCACTGATGTTGCCAACTGAGCCCTCAGCTTGTTTTTTTCCAGCTGTCGCTGCCATGACTTTATCGGGCTACATTCCCCCTTCAGTTTTTTGGTCAGTTTTGCCCTTTTAAAGTGCCCCAGGGAATTTTATAGTGAAGCGATTCTAAGAGCGGCGGCAGTCATTTTGCGTGTCATACTAAAACAAAACATTGTAATGAAGACCCAAACCAAGCTCCCTCTGCTATTTAAGCATGGCACAACGTTCTACAGCACCCGGCAGGCTCTTGCAACCGGGAAATAGCTGTTTTTTAACGCGATTCGCCCCAAAAGTAATTCGGACCGGAGTTATTTTTGTTGGGAAATTCGGCGAAGTGACCGAACCGAATTTTTGAGAAATTCGCCCATCTCTAGTCGTAGGATGGAGCTGATATTTGCAGGGTTTGCTGGATTCTAGCAGGAGCAGCTCTAAAACGTGGCCGTGCTAGATGCCCCGCCCCCGGAAGTGTATTTGCTCTGTTTTGGGACCATGCACACGGGGGACAGCTTTTCTTTGCGGTTTGCAGAGAAAAGTCCTCCCATTTCGCATTGAAAAAAAACTGGGTGGAAAAATGAACATGTTCAATATTTTTCGGACCGCCGGTGGTCTAAAAAAAACGTCTGGTGGAAAATCCGTACAGTGCTCCCCACTGTCCCCCAATTTTCCATAGAGGTCTGTGATAAAGTTTGTCAGCCAGTTTACAGACGGCTTTCAAAACCGAAAAGCATCTGAAAAACCTGCCGTGGGGACATGCCCTAACACCAGCACAATGTTTAGCAGTGATAACTGTGGAAGGAAGCCCTAGATTGTAATGCAGTCTGGGACTTGTAGGAAAGAGATGATGAAGAAATACTGACACTCCCACAAGCAGGAAGTTTCATTGCAATAAGTGGATCTTATGATAGCTGAATAAAGAGACAAATGAAAAAAAAAAACATAAAGGTAGTGGAATATATTAACCTATCAATGAAAATGCTGTTTATAGTGTTCTATGAAATCTTTAAACTCCTGGTTAACTCCTTTAAACAATTTTTGAGACTTCTCTGACAATGTGGTGTGGAGTACCGGAAAGAGGGCGTGACGTGAAAAAGGGCATGGCCGTGTTGCGACACGCTGAACCAAAAATACACTGAAAGTAAGCCAATAACTGGTCTAAAAAAACTAGACAACTGTAAAAATTCACCAGATTTATCAAACAGCATTTACCAACAGCAAATGCTGTTTAATAAATCTGTCCTTTTTTAGAACGCATGTCGTAAATCTGGACTACTATCCTAGGAAATACCTTTTTATGTGGAAAATATTGTATTCTAAGGGACCATTGTAAAATGTAGCTTTAAAACACAGGAGAAGATTTATTAAGGCTTGTGTTTCATATACCCGTTTTAGCCCCTTAACATCTAACCTTTTTGGATTTAAAAGGGTTGGAAAGAAACCAAAAAAAATAAGAACTTAATGGGGAATAAAAGGGAAAAGTATAGAAAAATTTGCACAACAATGTGTGAACTACTTACAAACACTGTTATATCACATATCATCGCCATTTGGATCTTTTTTTTCCACTGGATATACATAAAAAATTTATATATTTTGGGGATTACTCAAATATAGCATCTTTTCCAATTGAATCACGAAATTTAATGGGCGATCCACAAAACAAAAAAAAAAAGACAAGGCTTGCTTCGCCAAAAAAAAAAAATCATTTTTCTATAACCACATACGTTTTTTTCCCCTCCAGGTTGGGAAACCCAAAGGGAAATCTCATCTCCAGGAGCTCTGGCTCTCACAAAAACCTGCCAACTGACATTTTGGCAAAAGGGAAACCACTTTCCCTCTCACCTGACCCCTGCGGGCCTTATATACCCCTTGCAACCCCGGCCTGGAATGTGGAGAAATCATCCCACAAAAACTCATCTGATCCCAAAAAAACCCGACCCAATAATTTTACTTTCCCCAACTTTGAAAGGGGGAAAGGGGAGATCGAGGTGGGGCACACTACACCCCCTTTTTTTTGACACACTCCCTTCACAAAAAGTCACTTCTGCTACACCCAACTGTGTAATGTCTCTGGAAGAAAGCTAAATTAGAGTTTTGGCATCACCCACTTTCAGGGAGGGGGATAGACATTTGGGCATCCGGGAAGCTGGAATACCCCAAACTGTCCCGAACCAAAACCCTTTAAATTAAACAAATTTCTAACATACAGGATTATAAAGGGGTAGATACCAGTGCAACGGGCCCAACTTTTTAAATTACAAGTGCATAACATCTAGGGATTTCCCAGATGGTCTCCTGACTAATTGCTGTCTTTCCCTTTTCTTCTCCATCCTGTCCAGACCGACATGATGAATTTTTCCAACCACGACTCGTCCCTGCAAACATCTTAAAATTCTATTTTTTTTCAGCACTTCCCTACCTGTAGTCACCTCTGTTCAAACTTGACATGGGTATAGTGGGAGTTTTTGGGGGAATTGGGGGTTTGGGGGAAAAAAAAAAGGGGAGAAGAGAAAAGGGAAAAGGGGAAGGTTTTGGGGGGAAGGGGAGGGGGGAAATATTGGGGGGGTTGGGGGGGGTTTTTAATTAATTTGTTTTTCAAAAGGTAAAAAGGGGGGGAGGGGGGAAAGAAAAAAAAAAAGAGATTTGACCCCCCAAAAAAAAAAAAAAAAAAAAAAAAAAAAAAAAAAACAAAAAGAAAAAAAAGAAAAATAAGAAAAAAAAAAAAAAAAAATTAAAGGGGGGGGCCCAAAAAAAAAAAAAGGGGAAAAAAAAAAAAAACCCAAAAAAAAAAACTTTAAAAAAATTTTTTTAAAAAAAAATTTTAAGAAATTTAAGAAAAAAACAAAAAAGAAGGGAGAAAAAAAAAAAAAAAAGAAAAGGAAAAGAAAAAGGGGGGAAAAAAAAAAAAATAAAAACCCTTTTTTAAAAAAAAAAAAAAAAAAAAAAAAAAAAAAAAGGGAGGGGGAAAAAAAAGGGAGAAAAAAAAAAAAAAAAAAAAAAAAGGACAGGGGGAAAAAAAAAAATAAAAAAAAGGGGAAAACCCCTAAAAAAAAAAAAAAAAACCCCCCCCCCGCCCATTTGGGGGGACATTAACCTGAGTTGCCCACCCGGGGTCCCTAAAAATTAAATTTAGGCCCAAAAACATAACCTGGGACTGTTTTTTTCCCAAACCCCTTTAAAAGGAAGATAGTCCAATTTTTTAAGGGGGGATTTAGGGGAAAGAAAAACCCCCCCTGGAAAATTTATGTTGGAAAATTTGGGGTTTTTTAAAAAAACTTCAAAGGGTTTTGCCCCCCGAAAAAATTTTTTTTAACCCCCCCCTTTTAGCAAAAGGTAAACTATCATTCCCCCGTGGGGACTTTTCCCCCAAACCCCCCCCCCTCCTCCCAAATTCCAGGGATGTACCTTAGGAAAAAGCCCGGGTGGAAAAAAATTTTTTCCCCCCTTTAAAATTTTGGGAAAATGCTTAAGCCCACCCCTAATTTTTAAAACCCAAAGTTAAAACCGGGCTTAAAAGGGTTTAAAATTTCGCCTCATTTTTAAAAATCCCCCCTTTTAAAAAAAAGGGTTACTCCCTTTGTTTGGGGGGTAAAAAAAACCAGACTCTTTTCATGACTCTTTTCTGGCTGAAAACTGCAGATTTGAGCAGTAGATACTCTACATTTGTGGGTGGGTGCACCAGAGGATCCCACCCTACCCTGGAGGCTTGGCATGTATGGGATAATGGCATTGCAGCCATGCTAATAATATAAATGTGTCAGTGGCCTACTGCCGCTGACACCAGAAATAATGGGTTTTTACCTCACCGAATTCAGGCAGATCGGTGACACATATCGTCCATCCACAACAGTCCCTTGTGCCTTCCTATATACCCCCCCCTGCCCATTGCCATGGGACTGGACACCTTCAGCCTTGCAGCTTGCCCAGCCTGTGCTCCACTGAAAAACTTAAATTTTGCAAGGCCAGGAACCATCGGATGACTCTGGCATTGCTGCCCTTTTTTTCCCTTAACCACTTCAAAGGGATATGATCAGTCACCAGCTTAAATTTGCGACCTAGGAGGTGGGAGTGGAGGGTGCAACAGAGAATCCCACCCAACCCTGGAGAATTGGCATGTATGGGATAATGGCCTTGCAGCCATACTAATAATATAAACGTGTCAGTGGCCTACTGCCGCTGACACCAGAAATAATGAGTTTTTACCTCACCGACTTCAGGCAGATCGGTGACACATATCATCAGTCCACGATGGTCACTTGTCCCTTCCTATATACCCCCCCCCCCTCTCTGCCAATTGCCATGGGACTGGGCACCTTCAGCCTGCAGAGGATAGCTTCCGGCTGAGAAAACTCACGGCATGTTCCTCCCCATTTATCATTTGGGAAATTACTGCTCCTAAGCCCACCTCTGAGGCATCTGTTTAAACCACAAATTCTTGTGATAAATCCGGCGCTACTAATACCGGCTGTCTACATAGGGCTGACTTCAGCTTTTGGAAGGCCTC
The DNA here is from genome assembly GCA_025379985.1 of Phyllomedusa bahiana. NCBI lineage: Eukaryota > Metazoa > Chordata > Amphibia > Anura > Hylidae > Phyllomedusa > Phyllomedusa bahiana. Next base: position 90,087 of record JAODAL010006954.1, read on the forward strand.
CTCAGCCTCTTTAGACCATTTGATCAAGGCAGACTTAGCTCCCTTTGTTAGGTCAGTCAGGGGTACTGCCCTCTCGGCGAAATTGGGGATAAACCGCCTATAATACCCCACGATTCCCAGAAATGCTCTTACTTGTTTCTTGGTAAGCGGACAGGGCCAGTTTTGAATGGCTTATATCTTGTTTACCTGGGGTTTTAACTCCCCTCTTCACACAATATACCCAAAGTATTGGGCCTCTTCCATCCCTATTGCACACTTTCTGGTTTTTATGGAGAAACCACCTTTCTTTAGCGCATCTAGGACAGCCTGGATCATCTTAAGGTGACTCTCCCAATCTTGGCTGAAGATCACTATATCATCAAGGTAAGCTGCTGTATATGCCCTTTGCGGACCTACGATCTTATCCATAGCTCTCTGAAAGGTGGCAGGGGCCCCTTGCAAACAGAACGTGGTTCTTACGTATTGAAAGGACCGATCTGGTGTGGAAAATGCCATCTTCTCCCTTGCTTCCTTGGCTAAGGGGATCTGCCAATACCCCTTGGAAAGGTTTAGGGTAGTGATCTACCAGGCTGGTCCTAGCCTCTCAATAAGCTCATCTACCTGGGGCATGGGGTGTGCATCTATTTGGACACCTCATTTAGCTTGCGGTAATGATTGCAGAATTGCCACATACCGTTGGGTTTTTGGACTAATGCGATGGGACTGGACCATCCGCTTTTAGATTATTCTATCAACCCTAATTTTATCATTCCATGCAAATCCTTTGCCACGATTTTCTGGGTAGAATTCATTATACTGTCTTATCTGCCCCCAGATGTCCACCAACAAGTGACCGTGGGCCAGATTGATTACCATACGTCAATAAGTTTGGGAACCAGAAATTATTCCACCACTTCCTCTCAGATTTTGGTCACCAGGTAAAGCAAGTTTCTATTTACTGCAAAGTGAGGAAATCTTTCCTCTTCCCCTGACTCTTGGGGTCCTGCTCACTGTCCCCTACCATGATGGATAACGGAAACTCAGGGACCACCTCATGGTCTGTGCTCTCAGGGCTGTCTGAGTTCACTGGGCGCTTCCACTGTACTGTACTTTCCCACAGACCCCAGAAGAGAGGGCAATCCCAGCCAATTATCACCTCGTGCAGTAACCCTTGCACGTTGCCTACATTGTGCGACACCGTATCCCCATCGGATTTTAAAGTGACTTGGGTACTGGATACACTTCGGTATCCCCATATATGCACATGACCCCCAAACTTTTCCCTGGGACCAACACATGTGGAATACGGGCTATCAGGAGAGTGACCAAGCTCCCTGAGTTCAGGAGTCTCATGATGGGGGTGCCATTCACCCTATTGGACAGAGTAGTGTTCGACACAGCTGTGCATGCCGGATGCGCAAGCAGGGACGTACGCTGCCCCACAGAACAGTCCATAGGTTCTGAGCTGAGGGGGCACTGCGCCACTATATGACCCACAGCATGGCATTTCCAGCAGATGATCTCCCTGATGGGGTGTCTGAATGTCAGCTCTGACAGGCTTTCGGCCTTGGAACGAGCTTCTCTGAGGAGTTTAGGACCCCTTCTTTGGCTTTCAGAGTAACTCTGGGTACAATTGTATGGAGGGGTTAAGAGTTCTGGGTCAGTCACTAAGGTCTCCATGGCATGTTATCTTTCCCCAAAGCCTATCAAGTCATCCGCCATCTGGGGGTTTCCCTGCTCACCCAGCACTGCACTTGCTTCGGAAGAGCATGCACGAAGCGATCCATCATGACCCTCTCCACCATCTGGGCTGGGGAACAGCCAAATCTGGCTGCAGCCATTTCTGGACGAGGTGCAGGAGATCAAACATTTGCAACCTTGGGGGCCTGTCCCTCCTGTATCCACACTGTGCACCCTCTGAGCCCGAACTGTGACTGTCATGCCCAGGCGTGCCAAGATCTAAAATTTTAGTTTGGGGTATTCCCTGGCATCCTGCAAAGATAAATCATAATAAGCCTTCTGAGACTTGCCTGTGAGGAATGGGGCCAGGACCTCTGCCCATTACGCAGTTGGTAGTCTCTCCCATTCAGCGGCCCGCTCAAAGACGGTAAGGAAAGCTTCCACGTCATCCTCTGGGGTCATATTCTGCAGGACGTCTCATATCCTTTTCCATGTATGCTGTCCATCCTCCTGGCTGGGGGGAGCTGAGGTCTCCTTCACCCAGATAGCTTCCTCCATTATGGCCATCTGCCTGATGAGGAGCTGGTAGGTCTCCTGCTGCAATCGTACGGACTCGGCATGGGCTTGTTGCTGTTGGGTGCTGGCCTGCACCGAGTGCTTTAGCAACTTGTCTGGTCTTTTAGGGTGGCAGCCACCTTAACCCAGGACATGTGGTATTTCATAACAGGATTCTGCCCGCATCCTCCACTAATTGTATGGATTAGCTCAAACAATATCAGTGTCTTCCAAGGTGAATCACTGCAAACTTTATTAGTGCGATCTTCAAAACAAGAAAACAAATTATAAGGCTTACTTCAGCCAAAATAAACAAGCAATCACAGTCTATGCTATAAACTATAGTACCATGTTTTCCCCTGCCAGGGTTACGGAACTGCATGCAGCTCTGGATCTCACACACATACGTGCTCCACTGAGCAGTTCGGTCAGATAGGGAACCACACCCCTTCTCACCTGAGCCTGCTGGCCTTACATAGCCCTAGTAATTCCTGGACTGGAATGTGGGAGCAGTCATTTCACCCAACTCTTCTGACTGCTCCAGAAAAAACCCGACCCGTATAATGGTATTGCAGAAATACTAATAATATAAACATGTCAGTGGCCTACTGCCACTGACACCAGAAATAATGGGTTTTTACCTCATTGACTTCAGGCAGATGGGTGACACATATTGTCCGTCCACAACAGTCCCTTGTGCCTTCCTATTATATATATTCATATAGTTCATATATATTATATACATTTTTATTTGAAGCCGTTTCCTTTCTACACTGCAGAGCCATTCATCAATCTACTAAGTCTCTCAGGCAGACAGTGCATAGCAGCCATGCTTAGTGATGTCAGTCAGCCTAACCAGGAAGCAGCTCAGAGTCTGTCTTACTGCTGTACTCTGTAGTCCAGGACTGCATATATCATATATATCATATAATGATGTTCCTCTGGACTAAACGAGCAGACTTTTCTAATTAAAGATATTTAGGCATTTTTTTTATTATGACATGTAGTTTATGTATTTATTTATTTTTGTTCTTTTCCTGGAGAACCCCTTTAAGGACCAAGCTCTGTTTTTCAAATCTAACGTGACACTTTATCTATGAATAACTTTCTAATGCTTTTACTTATACATGTGATTTTGACAATGTTGTTTCTTGTGACATATTGTGCTTTAAGTTAATTTTGGTCAATACAATCCTTCATTATTTTTGTAAAATATCAAAATGCTGTTAAAATTGTAAAAAATGTGGCATTTTCAAAGTTTAAAAATTTCTACGTTTAAGACGGTCGTACCAATAAAAATAATAAACAATTAACTTCTACCATAAGTCTACCTTATGTTGACATTTTTTAAATATCCTTTTATTTTATTTTTAGGATACTAGGGGCTTTTAATTTAGTAGCAAATTTTAACATTTTCAAGAAAATTTGAAACACAGATACATTAAGGACCAATCCAGTTCTGACAGGACTTTGAGGGGTCTATATGTTAGACACTCACAAAAATGACTCCATCAAATAAACTGTACCCCTTAATGTATTCAAAGCAACACTTCCAAAGTTTTTAACCCTTAAAGAGTGCCCCAGAATTTAAAGCAAAATTTGCAGATTTCCAATTTCAATAAATTTTTTACTGGAGCACGGTAAATATGAACAGAGAAACAGAAATCAATATTGATTCCCCTAATTCTGCCATTTTAAGATATATCCCATGTAAGGCCCTAGTGCGCTGCTGGACTAAACCACAATTCGCAGAACAGCACCTACTGGACTTTGGGGTCTAATTTTAATTTTAATTTTGTTAGGTGCCATTACAGATTTGTGGACACCTTGAAGGTGCTCAAACTTAATAAACACCCCTTAAAAAGACCTCATTTAGAAAACCACACCCCATAACAGATATGTGCTGGGGTGTACTGTGTATATTGACCCCACAGTATCACAATTTTTTTAGCCTTGGGCCATGAAAATAAAACTATTACATTTTTCCTAATTATTTACAGGTCTAGCACAAATTTTCCCAAAGAATGTTGATGAAAAAGCACTGCAAAGTTTGTTTCCCAACTTCTTCCAAATATGGCAATACTCTTTATGTAGGTGTAAATTGCTGTTTGGGCACATGGCAGGGCACACAAGGCTGTGAGTGGTACTTGGCATTTGGAATGCAGATTTTGGTTGGTGCCATGTCGCATTTGCAAAGACTCCAAAGTACCAGAACAGGTAAAATGTTCTACAAGTCATCCCATTTTAGATTTAACACCCATCAGGAAATTCATCTAGGGGTGTATTGTGCATTTTGGGCCCACAAGTATTTTATGGGGGTTTTTTTTAGTGCTGGGCCAGGAACATATAAAAACAAACCTGCAGTTCTGATATTGTTGTTTTTTTTGGGGGTTAATATTTACAGTACGGATGTCAGAATGACTTAATTGTGTAAAACAATGTTTATGCATCGCTCTCTTGTGCTTGACATAACTTTTTAATTCTTCTATAAACATAGCTGAGTAAGGGCATTTCTTTTGTGGTATCACTTTACAATTTAGATCACTTTTTTATTCCATTTTATGTGCAGCAGGATGAACATAAATCGCAATTTTGCCTTTTTTTTTTTTATTTATTTCTTTACAGCATTCGTGTTAAGTAACATGCCAGATTTATAGGTTAGGGCTTTACGCACATGTTAATAATGAATTTGGGTCCTTTTTTTTTTTTTTTATTTCTTTCAGTGATAAGCATTTGTAATGGGTAAAGGGTAGTGTATGTGTATACACTTTTTATTTTTTAACTTGTTCCACTATGAGACTATACTCAGCGCTGGTTAGATTACTGGAATAATGCCTATACTGCAATATATTATGTCAAGTGTCAATCAAAGTGTCAAGCTTATGTTGTAGCAAACCTGGAGGCCATCATTTGTCCCCCAGCTGTCATGAGAACAATCGGCACACCATCGCGGGGCCACCGATGAATAACAGAGGGAGCTCACATCTTTACAAAAGTGATGGCTGGTTAAAACAGTTGCAGTTTATCCATCAAATATGAAGAATGCCATAATTTGCAACTGTTTTATAACATAAAAGTGGCACAAATGACTACATTTCTATAGTCTTCCTATAAAAGGCAAGCTGGTTAATTAAGCAATAACAAAATACATTTATGGAAGACTAGTAAGAAAAACAGCAGATTAAAAAAACTTACTTTTTACCTGATGAACCTGTACATAAACATGGCAAATAAATTTTCAACCCCTGTGAATAGTTTGCATACATGTCAAGAATAAGATTAAAATTAAAAAGCTCCCATTCACTCATTCTAGTGATGTACAAAGAAGTAAGAAGGTAATATGCATGTGAGGTTCCTGCAATGTAGTACAACACATAAAATTACAGATACATGAAATAGATTAAGACAATAACAATATTCAAAATATCATATATAATAGTTACCTAATGCAAATGAAGAAAATACTTTTGGCCTTCAAGTTCAACCAAGGGTATAGGTCATTTTAGAATTTTTTTCAAGTAATGTTAAAAAATGGAACCCCTAAGACATGAACCATTTTGCTCTAAAAGGAACATTTTGCTTTCGACCTAAAGTAGACATCAGGCTGGATCAACATTCAAAACAAAGATTTTATAAATCTACATAAGTGTTGATATTATTTTGTGGCAAGTAATTGTCCATCCTTTTCATTAACATTATTTATTTTTAAAGTGTCATTTCTTCTAGGACACTGTACTTTAGAGAGGGATTACCGGGGCCAGGACAAGACATTTTGATGCCCAATGGCGCCCCCCCCCCTCTAAAAAAAATTTAATCCCTGGTCCTAACCTGACACATGCTGCATGTGCCCTCCCTGGCTGCTTTGAATGGTAAAAAATACAATTACACTAACACAAGAGTACAGTAACTTGGGTATATTAGGAAGTATTTATATTAAATAATAAAATTGCATATAAAAAAATAAATTTAAATAGGTATAAAAACTATTTTCTATGGAAGACGCCTCTTATTAGTATTCATACATTTGCCACCTAACACCACTATAATAGCAGCAAATTTTATCACCATACTGTAACTGAACAACCAATATTATCAATGATATTGCTATACAAAGACCAACTATTACTGCCACCTCATGACCACCTATCACCACCAAATAGTGACTGAATAATATCGCCACACCATGACCACATAGCAACACAACATAGTGACTGAATAATACCTCAACACTATGACCACATATCACTACCAAATAGTGACTGAATAATACCATAACCACATATCACCACCACATAGTGACTGAATAATACAAATATACCATAACCACATATCACCACCACATAGTGACTGAATAATACCACAACACCATGCCCACATAACACCACCACATAGTGACTGAATAATGCCGTCATACTGTTCCTGAATATAAACCATTACACTACCACACATATTCCCAGTATACAGTAACTATATAGTGGTAGGTATCAGATGTACATATACTCTGCATACATATACCGTATATACTTGAGTATAAGCCGAGTTTTTCAGCACAAAAAATGTGCTGAAAAATCCCCCCTTGGCTTATACTCGAGTCACTGTCGGCACTCGGGCGCTGCGATGGCCCGTGCGCCGACAGGGACGCATCAGCTATATGCGACTGCTCAGGGAGCGCATATAACTGAAGGGCGAGTCAGCTGACAGCGTCCGGGCACTGTGGTTGCCCGTGCGCTGTCAGCGATCTCTTCCCCTGCATGCGACTCCTCCGGAGCGCATGCATGAGAGGAGATACCACTGCGGAGCATAGAGCGAGCGCTCCCTGCTCCGCAGTGGACACTGGGCGGCCGCAGACTCGCGGCTTGCCTGGAGTTTCCGGCACAGGCAGCGTGCGTCATCACGCTGCGTGCGCGGCCTGATGACATCACCCGAATGTGCCAGCAAGAGGAAGCAGAGCGCGCGGGAGGCTGGACAGCGAGGAGGCGGAGCGGTGAGGGAGACGGAGCAGCGGGGAGCCAGGTAAGTGTTTTTTTTGTTTTAAAACCCTGTCTTTGCCTGCCTATAGCCTGCCTATACCTGCTAGGGGGACCTATAGCCTGCCTATACCTGCCCATACCTGCCTATAGCCTTCCCATACCTGCCTATAGCCTGCCTATACCTGCCCATACTTGCCTATAGCCTGCCTATACATGCTAGGGGGACCTATAGCCTGCCTATAGCCTGCCCATACCTGCCTAAAGCCTGCCTATACCTGCTAGGGTGACCTATACCTGCTTATAGCCTGCCTAAGGGGACCTATACCAGCCTATAACGACCTATACCTGCCTATACCCTGCCTATGAGGACCTATACCTGCCTATAACCTGCCTATGGGGGCAATTGCCTGCCTATAGCCTCCCTAGGGGGACATATAGCTGCCTATACCAGCCTATGGGGGACATTAAACTGCCTATAAATGCCTATAACCTGCCTAAAGGGGACATTAAACTGCCTATACCAGCCTATATCTGCCTATGGGGGACATTAAACTGCCTATATCTGCCTATGGGGGACATTAAACTGCCTATGGGGGACATTAAACTGCCTATATCTGCCTATGGGGGACATTAAACTGCCTATGTAATTTTATTGGTATCTGTTTTTATTTTTAAAATTCACCAGTAGCCGCTGTGTTTTCCACCCTAGGCTTATACTCGAGTCAATAAGCTTTCCCGGTTTTTGTGGCAAAAGTAGGTGCCTCGGCTTATACTCGGGTCGGCTTATACTCGAGTATATATGGTAAGTGATTACAGTGCAGGGACTTACAGAACACATCTTCTCTAATTGGAGTCATTCTCTTTCCCTCTTCTTCTCCATCTAACCGCCATGACAACTTCTCCTGGCCATGGTTTGTCTCTGCAGAATTTACCAAACAATCAACTTTGACTCCTCAATTTTCTAGCATCTCCCAAGCTGCTCTCTACCTCTGTACAAACTCCTCATGGGGTTGTCAAGTTGATAATTTAAGGTAAAACATTAAATTCTGTTTAATCATTACATCCTTTTTTTTAAACTGCTTTTTACTGTTTTTTTTCTGCTTTACTGCTATTACATCCTTATCGAAGTATCAGATATTTTCCACCCAGCTTTAATTGGAACAGATGCACTGCCCGCTTCAGCAAGAATTCATATCAAGAAATCAAAGAAATTCCTCTCGGACAATATAGAGAAAAGTTCAGGAATGTTTCTTATCAGCTAATGCCTAGCAACATTATGTAGATGCAGGAGACTATGAGGTCTCAGCAACAGCCAATTCGCCAATGATAAAATAATCATGTGATTCAAAGTTATATCAAATTGTACCTTCCTGTGATTAAAGCAGATGCTATACACCACTCATGTGCGTGGCGTGTAATTTCTCAGCTCTTAAGCTGTCGACAGCTGTAATCATATAATTTGGACGGGGACATCTAATTGGATAAGGAGTAGAAAGAAAAGATAATTCTACACCTAATTACAATTCTGACATTTGGTGCCGTAGACTCTCAGACGACCTGGGGGCAAGACTCTCTGGGGAGCGAAGCCCTATCATCAACTGAGCGATACTGTACAGTCCGATTTGAGCCTGGTCAACTCACAAAACACAGTAAGTCGACTGGTTTATTATAAATCCGTGACTTATCCATTTCGGACTGTATAGTGCGAGTCTGTCAGTGGTTTTGTCGCTCCTTTGAGGAACACCTGTCTGCGTCCAGCTGCTGCCTGTCAGGGCGGGGTCCTGCATTCTGGTGTGCGTATCATATACGTACGCTCTAGACACCGTCAACTGCTGTCCCTGGTTCTTGCCTCACGTGTACGGGTGACTGGGTAGTATTGTACCCCACCCCCTCTGGGACTTTCTATGTTCCCTCTTCCACGGTTGCCCCTATTCTAACATTGGGTACTGAAGAGGATAGCAAGTTGTCAATAGCTGCAGGCGGATGGGAGTCACTTGGGACACCCAAGTTGGAAAACAATGATATTTCTCTTGTTGACCCAATTCATGATCTTCATACCCCGCTACGTGTATTTCCCCCTATTGCTCCTCGAGAAGAGGATTTTTTCGCTAACACACCTCGAGATACTGCCTTACACAGAGATAATATCCGAAGTTCCTTTCATGATAGACAGCACTTCACCACAAGACAACCTGTTCGTCTTCCCAGAGTTGATTCCATTACTTCATTTTTGTATTATATTTTCGTGTGTACCAGGACCGGAGCTCCTGATGTAAATGAGATACCAGGGTGAAAGAGTCCCTGAGGGTTTTCTGGGATTAAAGAGTCCCCGATGTGTTTTGTTTCCTGTTGACTAGCAACAGAAGCCTGTTATTACAGAAATCTGAGATTCCTGCCAAAAGCAAAGACATTACTTAGTGTTAAGTGTTTTGGGGGGCTTAACCTCCCCTAATTTGTTTTGTTTTTTACCTGGGTATTGACTCTTCAGGTTAATATTATAGTTAGGCTACGTCACAGTTACCTCCTCCTTTTGTCTCAGTGATCTTTCACACTGAATTCGATGGGCACTGAAAATTAGAACCAGAGTGTATTACTTTTGGCCTAAACAAAAGCCCCCTATTGGGGGAGGCTGCTGACAGACACTGACACTTTCCTTTTTTTTTGGGTTGGCGTACTGAAAAATTATAGCGCTCAGCCTACAAGTGCAGTCGCATAGTAGTTAGCCACTCAACCGTGCAGTGAAATTTGGGTCTGTTACCACCATAATGATGGAGGGCTTGTGTTCTATTTTTGGATCTAAAGCCCAACATCGATTCTTTTAGCCCCGTTATTTAGTGCTAAGAAAAGGAAGAAAACATGTGTAAAAAAGTTAAAAAGTTAATGAAACTTGGGCAAAAAAATCAGGCAACTGCAGATTCATTCGGGGGAGTCAGCCTAAAAAATTGGGCCAGAGGCGTTTTACAAGATAACGGTCTATGGTTAGCAGCTCAGGCTTGGCATAGAACAGCGATTGCAAAGGATAATTACATTTTAAATTTGGTGGTTTTTAAAGATGAAAAGGGTTTAACCACGGGATACACATTTTTTAAAAAAGGGAGCTGCCGCGCCCCAAAAACGCATTTTAAATGTTGGGCACTCCCCAATTGTCGTCACACAATCCCAAATGCGAAATTTGCATAAATTGTGGGGGGGAAACGCCAAAATCCAATCCCACCTTGTAGTATCTCACACCTCCCCCTTCCGGTATTTTGCCCTCACTCCGATGCCCAAAATCCCATTACTTCCGTGCCATTTTTAAAAATAGCCCCCACTCCCCAATCCGGAAAAGCATCACCAACTCTGCCCCTCCTCCCCCGGTGGCCAACTTGGGTACAGGCACATCTAAAGCTTACTAACTTTCGTTCGGCACCATACTGTTGCACCCTGTTCTGTCCTTCCCACGCAGTGGGCCCTATTTGAAACCCCCAACAAGCAAAAAGCCCAAAATTCCGGGGTGAGGTCAAACACACCAACAGCTGCACCTGGTAACATTTCCACCCCACCCTCCACCGGGATTCCCCCTCGTTACTGCGCTGTAAACCTGACACGCAACGTCGGGGGATAACGTCCTTGCCAGCACACCTGCAACACCCAACAAGACACACAACCACCCCGCAACCACTTTCCCCCTTTTCCACCCCCTGGAACTTCATGTACCCTCTTCCACTGTTGCCCCTATTCAACATTGGGTACTGAAAAAATAGGAAGTTGTCGATAGCTGCGGGGGACGGGAGTCACCCAAAGTTGGGGAACACCAATATTTCTCTTTTTTTTTTGACCCAATTCAAACTTTATACCCCGCAAAAGTTTATTTCCCCCTATTCTCCTCGAGAAGAGGATTTTTTTTTGCTAACACACCCGAATCCCTTTCACGAGATAATACCAAATTCCTTTATGATAGACAGCACTTCACCACAAGACGACCCTGTTCGTCTTCCAAGGCAGACTGTTGATAGTCCATTACTCCCTAAAGAAGACAGCTAACGCCACATCTACATGATTAACATCAATTTGGTGACCCCACACCACTCTCATCATAATGTAAAGGGACAGTTGTAGATCCAGGATACAATGGTAGTTGTACAAAAATAATCCTGGTCAAAATGGGCCATCTGCAGCATCGTGGTGGCATAGGCAGCACCAAATGATGGAACATCTGTTGGAAGAGAGAATATCAGCTAGGCATGTAGATGACCTTCCATTTGCACATATCTGTGCTGGTGTGCCTTTTCCTTGTTGTCGCAGCTGTACTTGTCGGAGCTGGAAGATAAACTGTATTTACATTATTCATGCGTTGACCTAGCGAGATAATAACATAACCCATGAGCCAATCTGAGTGTGTACACCTGCTGAAACAAACTGGTACATAATGTGCCTAGAAGTGGCCCAGGCTAGATAAGTTCCAATCACCTGAGTTCCTTACCCCTCATTACCCTTCTTTTTTTGAAGTTCCCTCCTAAGACATTATACCGGGGTCATACTTCACTACAATTACTTGAACCACACAATCAATCCCACCGGCACGTAAAATAATGATCGTTGTCCTAACAGACGCAATGGCCAAGTGTCAGAATACACACTTGCTGGCCCTTAACGCAATCCACCCCATTTCACAGAGGAATTCTTCCCCCACTCGTCACGAGACCAACATCCACCAGGAACCTCATTGTTACCGATTACCTGGGGGCTTTACTACCACATGACCAGAAATAACTAGCCAGCACCAACACCGGCCAGATCCAAATAGCAAGACATTAATTCCCAACCTCAGTATCAAGTTTTTTCTGCCCACGAACCGACCTAGATTCCACCAACACGCACAAGCGCAGACACTGTACACAGAATGCGAACTCCATTCACGTCTCAATTCAAACAGACCAAATCATAAAACAGTACCAACAGCCTATCCTGAGGAGCTGTTACTTCCTGGCCCTTGTCCGTCCTCCCAAAGACACTTCTACCCTGCTTCAACCATAGATTCTGCAACCTGTGTCTAACCATTCCTTGTTAAAGCTGAAACTAAACCGCTACCAGTCATTTCTGTACCTGTATAGACTGTCACTCTTCCTATTAACGGTCACCAACTTCCTTCCTCGTATACACAGGGCAGCCAATCTGATCGATGACTTCTGAAATCCACCAGAATGTCATCCTTCCTCCTGAATACATTCATGCGTAGAGTGGATGAGACCAACCAGACTCGCTACCTACCCAGTGCCAATGGACCTCAATGGACTCCAGTCTAGACTACTTGTCTCTCCTACTTGGCCCAACTAATCTCCTTGGACTAGAATCTTCTGGCAATACGAAATGAATGCTACTATCAGATTATATTCTTCTTGGAATGTAATTGGATTCGATACTCCTATTCACATGAAGTCACTTCTTCTCCCCCCCCGCTCCTCTCAAGCTTTCCTGCACTCCAGAGGTGCTGTCGCCAACATCAAGCCATCCTCCTGAACTTTTGACACAACACCCTCCTGAAGTTTGGTCTAAAGGTCCTTGATGATGACTCACCTCCGGTCTCAACTGTACAGTCTCTTGAAAAATGCTACCCCGCTTGGCTTGCCATCAATATCCCTTAAGACATGATCAAGAACTATCTCCTAGAGTCACAGAATCACAGCCTACCTGAATAATGGGTGCTTATCCACTATCAATTTTCCCCCGCAAATACACTCCTGTTTGCCCTGTTCGCACGAAAAGAAAGTTGTCCTCTGGTGAACCCCCAAAATACATTTTGATCAGGATTTGAAGGGCCATAAACGCTGTCACTGTTTTAGAGACCCCTGTGGTCCCCAACGCTCATGTTCTTCTCACCTAAGTGGCCTTCTTCAGTGGCCACTCACAGTTTATGATCCTCCTGCAATGCCTTCTTCATGTATCCCTTCACACAAGGACTGTCATCATCCTTTTTGCCATCAGTTAGTCGTTGTATTCAGCTCACCTGGACAAGTGCCCCTCAAGGGGCGACAGAATTCTCCCAACCAATCACTCAAGCTTTAGCAGGCCTGTCTCCAAGCCTTGGTCTTGAGCAAACCCTGAAGTCCAAATTTTGCATAATTAGCAATGATATTCTCTTATCCTGCTCCAGACCTTCCAACCTGTCAATCAAGCTCTTTGAGTCATCTTATCAACATTTGGGCAACCATCAACTACAAAAGATTGCTAAGCTTCCAAGCTCCAATGGTGAATGTGAAAAGTTGTATTCCCTGGACATGTATAATCACATGAACAAACACCTTACGATTACCGTAAAAACTGTGATGTCCATTTCTTTATCTTTCACCAACCTATCTTAAGCAACTCAAGCCTTTGTAGGCCTCATCACTTACTGTCGGCAATGGTTATCGTAATGTCATCCAGTCTTATTAAATTTTATATGCAATCTTTCCTAACATTTCTTTCACTACACAAACTCGCATCTGAAGGCAGAAGAGACTGTTTTCAAACCCTAAAACAACTTATCGAAGCTTCTGCACTGGTAAATCCCTGGATTACTCAAACCCACCTTTCAATCTCTTCCTCTCCAAACATCAGGCCATGCATCTGGTGTTTTGTCCCAAAAACATGGCGACCGTTATGAGTACCTCTTGATACTACTCTTGCAGATAGATCCGTTTCCGCGTACTTCCCTACTTCCTCAGTGCTGTTAAGATGCTCACAGTCCCTCAGTGAAAAAAACTCAAGACTATAATTTTTGGGCCATCCCGTACTTTCTTGAACGCCGCTCAATTATATTCAATGGATCCTGAAAAGATATCCCAAACAACCTTATCCCACTAAACAGTGTAAATCTCCGTCCCTACATGCTCATTACTATGCCTGAATAATGTCCACTTAAAGAAATGTACCAACCCTCAACCCAGCCACTCTCTTCCTCTCTCAAAGGCACTGAAGATGAAGATCATATTGCCACAGAGAAGAACACATACATGGCTACAGATGATCATGATTGCCCCTTGAACAGATGGAGGTAGGACTGAAACCTCCCTCGATCTTCCACCTGTATCTGCATGCTATTTGAAGAACCCAGACTATGTCTTCTACACAGATAAACCAGATATGCGGATGATCCAAGGACCGATTCCCATACAGGATTTGCTGTGGTTACCTTGCAAGAAACCGTGAAGGCTGCATCTTTACCTTCGAGAATGTCAGCCCAATGAAGGAAAGACTGTGAACATATACACCGACTCAGCCTATGTGTACGGAGTAGCCCATGACTTCAGCCTGAGGTGGGCCAGGCGAGGTTTCCAGACAGCTAGTGGAATGCCAATCGCGAGGAATCAAGAAGCTGTTCAAATTTGATGCATGCACTCCACAATTGCCAGCCAAGTTGGCTTTTTTGAATAACTCGAATCTGATCGAAAAAAATAGGACAGAAGAAGCAAGAGGCAATTACCACGCAGACCTGGCTCTTTTCCCAGCGATTCGAGTTGAAGCAGGAGTGGCTGTATATCTGCTGACCAGAGAAAAAGAAACAAGAAGAAGAAGAGAAGAAGAAACAAGAAGAAGAAAAGAAGAGAGAAGGAAAAGAGGAGGAGAAGATGGACAAGATGTACTGAATCCATGTGATAACGCATTGAGACAATTTCAAAACACAAATAAGCCCAAAGTAAGATGAAGAGTATGGGAGGATGATGCCAGAACATACACCAAGATGAAGCTACGTTCTGAATGTAAGATTATAAACTTTGTTTACCAAGGGCATAAAACTTCCACTGTAGTAAATGGCTCCTGGTACAACCACGAGGAAAGAACCTGAGAAATACCTTCAATCAACTAAGATATACCTATCAACCTGGAATCTCCACTACAGCAAGAAACTATGCTAGAAGTTTGTGAAATATGCAATGTTTGGTAACCCCTGGAGAACTGTATCGAACAACAAAAAGCATTTGGCTAAACCAAGCCCGCTATATTTCCTTTCCTCCCAAAGATCCAGAATGGACCCCATTGAGTTACCCAAGAGTGGAAAATACAAGTAATGTTCAAGTGGTGGTGGATATTTCTCAGGATGGCCTAAACTTACCCAGTCACCAAAAATTAAATGACTGCCAGAAACCACTGTGAAGAAGTTGTTGACTGAAATTGGTGTGCAGATATCGGATCCCGAGGTATTGAATCTGACCAAGTACTTGCATTCACTGCAAAAGTAACCAGGAGACATTTGGAAAATTATAGAGGCAGAACCCTCCAGGCTTGCATACTTCCTACCACCACCTATCCAGCGTATGGATGGGAAAGGAATTAATGACTACACTGAAAACAAAATTCTGAAATGCCACATGAAAACATCACTCCCCTGGCTGAGATCCTACCCCATTCCTCTCTACCTGGTCAGAAACACCCCTAAACAAGCCCACTGGACACACACCTTATTAGAATATTTATCTCAGCCCCCCGCGCCCGCCCAATTTATGGGGAAGTCACCATCACACAGCATTGAGTGCAAGGGAATGATAACCTGTAAGATATGTTTTATAAGTCTGTGCAATGAATTGAAAGTAACGCATGCTACAGTGTTTTCCTCTATTCCAGATCCAGACTCTAATCGCGCTACTCCCTGGTGACTTTGTGTGGGTAAAGAAACACGTCAGAGATACTCTAGAGCCCCGATTTGAGGGTCCATACCAGTCCTTCTGGCGTCCCCAACTCAGTGAAACTTGAATGGAAACCAACGTATGGTGCATTAGCATCACATTGGCAAAGAAAGGGCTGATGGAATGCAACCAACAAGTCTCATGATCATTCTCTATCCCATATTACATCAGTATTATTTGGGTGTGTGTAGGAGCACAAGAGTTAGCAATTCACACCAAGAGTAAGAAAGGGGTGATCACATTTTTGTATAATTCCCCCAAAACTCAATTACCAACCTTTAAATTTGAGTTTTGCGATATTGCCTCATGTGACCACTGACCGATGATAGCCCATCAGGACTGACTACACACTAACTACTGACTACATGTGCCAGGTGGAGACACAATTACAAATGTGTGAGAGATGACTAGTGGGGTCTAATGTGATATCCCTTGGGGTCAGTAGATGAACACCAGAGATCGACTGGGAATATAGACCCTGAAACTGCCACTGAAAAGAAAGACAAAAATGGTAGAGCTTTACTTGCTAGAATTACTTTTTCATAACCACCCTAGTTGATGTGTAAGAGTAACCCAAATTGGTTTTAACTATAGACAATCCTATAACAAACGCAATGCAGGGGATTATGCAGGGACTTATCGGTGGAGGTGATGGAAGTTACCTCACTCGATTTAAAATTAATGACATGGTAGACTCTCCAGAATGGAGGGAACTAGAGACCCAGATCACTAGAACTACAAAGATGGTGAAAGTTCAGGCACAAAAGCATAAAGAAATGATAGCCATTGCAAACTCACATTAGAGGACATTTATGCAATAGGAACTGGATATAATGACATGAATTTCTGGCTAGAATGGATGAAGTGTTCGGTTGCCCAACACAATAAGTCTAATTGTTATGTATGTTCTAGTGCCCGTCCACATCAGAAAAATGCTTCCTCAGTTTGTTTACCAATAAGTCAACTTCTAACCCTACCTGTGAGACGTGGAAGGTAAAGTACCCCTTGATAACACAGAGACCCAAGCACAATCTTCAGGGAGGAGACAGAGAAACAACCCCATCGGAGATTGTGCTGTGGCTGTAGCCTGTACCCCCCCTGACCACCCAGGATCATAATGTGCGGCTGAAGTCCCTCCCCTGCACCCACAGAAGATCAGCTGCAATCATGACCTTCAGGGGTGCAGGGGATGGAGTTTAGAACTAACATTTTTTTAATGTTTCTATTCTTCTACGTTCCCTCCTTTGGACTACATTGGATTCCGTGGTATACGTCGGTATAACGACCATATCGTTAATAAAATGGTCAATGGGGCTGGTGTTGAGGAGAGTTTGAGTAAAGTGTTTTTTTCCAGTTCTGTGTATCTTTTTTATTTTTATTTTTTTTTTACATTTTTGTCCTGTGTTGGTAATGGAGGTATCTAACAGATGCCTCTCCATTACTATCACTGGAGCTTGGTGTCGGCCAGCAGTGATTCTTGTCACACAATGATTACACTAACTCCCTATCACTATTACCCCAGTAGCCAACATTCCAGGGAAGAGCCAAGTAACCATCAGGAGTGGACCCTCTAATGTGATGATCTGCTTCTGGACTGGCTGCGGTCTGGTATTTTTAGGGTGGGAAGATCCACATCCATGGACCTTAACATCCTAACAGTATAAGGCTGTAGCTGCCAGTTTTACCTTGGCAAGTTATGAAAAACAGTGGGGACCCCATATTTCCTTTTATTATTTGCATAAAAAAAATGACATGGGGCCCCCTCCATTTTCCATAACCAACCAAGGTAAAACCGGCAGCTGCAGTCTCATACTAACAGAATGGGAAGAACCATCGATACTGGTCCCTTCCCAATCTAAAAATACCAGCCCACAGCCACCCCAGAAGCAGACTGTCATATTAGAGGGTCCACTTCTGATGGTTACCCGGCTCTTCTCAGCACCCCTGGAGCGTAGGGTACTGGGGTAATAGTGATACGGGATTAGTGACAAGAAACACTAGAAAGAAAGGTAAACGCTCACCAATGTAACATGAATAGTCCCAAATCCGCAAAACTCCTATCATTGGTGAGCGTTTACCTTTCTTTCTATATATTTTGGACTTGGCGGCTGTGGTTTATGCTCCCATATCAATAATTCCCTGGACATTTACGTTATTATATCCCTCCGGACAATATAATATGAACGAAGATACAGACACACTTAATGCTTCCGCAGCACCTGGAATGCTATCTATTATTAGCAATGCTGATAGACGTAATAGGGCACAATCCATTTTTGGTAGAAATATAACTGCAACCCATCAAGATCCATTTTGAAGAAATACAAACATAAGAGACGTGATAGGAAAGTATATATTCCTCCCTTTGGGGAGTGATCATACGGAGACTGCCACAGATACATCTGATTCTGAGGGATATGTTGATCCACGAGACTGTGATAATGCAAAACAGAAACATGTTTTTACAAAAAACGGATAAGAGGCACAGGAGGTCTGCCTCCAGGTCATCAGATCAGAACCTCACCCAGAATCCAGCGTTAGTTAGTGACCTCCCTAACTCAGAGACTCAAAATTGGAACTCTGTGGACTATCCAGTCTTTAATCTTTCAGCTTGTATACTCACTCTTGATCATTTTAGAGTTCTTAGTAGGGGTTTAAATTATGTACCGTCAACTGATTTTGATCTTTTCAATACTATTAAAGATGTGAATAAGTTCATTAGAACACTTACAGTTAAAAAACATTTTTTGGGTGAAACAGGTTCTAGTTTTAGGGAAGAAAGTCCTAATGATGCCCAAGATTTTTTCCCTAGGGGCTTACATTTTCTAGAACAGAAAACAATCCTCTTACTGGAGAATCAGAACGAGGATAAATCTACAATCACCAACATAGGGTTACATTATGTAAATTTACAGTATATTAAAAATACAGATTTCTACCCTATCCAGTCTAGGGCACGTGTAAGATGATTTTAAATCATTGGTAGAGCAAGATCTTAGGGATCTTTACCTTAAGGAACGTGATACTCATAGAAACCTCTCACATAGGGAATTTTCAGCTCTTAAAGAACTTTGTAATAATCCCTATATCATAATAAGCCCTTGTGACAAAGGAGGTGTGGTTACAGTTTTGGATAAGGGGTTATACATCAGTGAAATCAAGAAAATGTTAGATGATTCTGATGTGTACAGGCTACTTTCTTCGGACCCAACTTTGTGTTTTGCTTACCAAATAGAGAGAATTTTGGAAGAAGGTTTATCAATGCAGGTTCTTACACCTAAACAGAAAGAGAACATGATAGTTAAATATCCTAAAATCCCTGTTTTTCATGCCTTTCCCACAACGCATAAGGGCGTTTTTCCTCCGTCCTTATGTCCTATCATATCTGGCATAGGTTCTATTTTTGAACACATAAGCATGTGGGTGGATAGACATCTTCAGCCACTTGTGCTCCGTTCTCCCAGCTATTTGAAAGATTCTAGGGATGTTTTGAGACTCATGGAGGGTATCACGTGGCAACCCTCCTTTATGTTGGTCTTTTGTGATATTGCATCCCTCTATACTTCTATTCCGCACGCCTTAGCCCTTACGGCTTTAAATTGTCAACTTGACAAATACACTAGATATGATGAGAACACCAAACAATTTATCGTTATGGCTATAGAATTCTTATTGGAGCACAATTATTTTTCTTTTGACCAACAGTTTTATTTACAGACTCAGGGTTGCCCCATGGGTTCTTGTTTTTCTCCTTCGTTAGCCAATATTTTTGTTACATGGTGGGAGGAAAAATATATCTATTCTTCTAATATCCTTTTTCACAGGATATTTTCTTTTACAGTAGATATGACACATTACTCATATGGCAAGGACAACCCTCTACAATTTCAAAATTTGTGGACTATATGAACAATAATCAGGGGAATCTAAGATTTATTTGGGAAAGTAACCAGACTGAAATTGCATTTTTAGATTTTATTTAAACTCAAAGGTAATCCTATAGATGGAAAGATTTATACTTGTACACATAGGAAACCAATTTCTGGTAATATTATACTCAGTGCTTCAAGTTGTCATCCAAGACATGTTGTGGAGAATTTACCTGTGAGTGAATTTACACGGGCTAAAAGGAACTGTAACACTTAGGAGGCTTACAATGTGGAAAAATCGGCCATATTCAAAAGATTAATAGATAGGGAATATAAACTATCCCTTATACACAAAGCCATTGCTAGGGTAGAGAACAACAGTAGAACTGATTTATTACATACATCTAAATCCAGAGATAGAGACAACAAATATCAGATTTGTTTTACTACTCAATATAGTCGACAATTCAGAGACATTACTAACATCATTAAAAAATATCTCCCAGTACTCTCTTTAGACCCCACACTACGTAAGATTCTTGAACATGGTTGTAAATTCATTCCTATGAAATCCCGTACCATAGGTAATATGATTTCACCTAGTTGGTTTACGTCTATTACTCGGAGACGTACCAGATGGTTAGATCTCAAGGGTTCTTTTAAGTGTGGTACATCTAGATGTAACCTTTGTAGATATGTGGTCAAAAGTGACTCTTTCTCTTCTTTTGTCACCAATAAATCTTATCCCATTAATTCTTTTTTAAATTGCCATAGTAATCATGTGGTTTGCATGATCTTTTGTAACGATTACCAACTACAATACATAGGCTGCACCACCAGGAGTCTCCACATTAGAATCAGGGAACACATTTATGATATTTCCCAATCGGGTCCTATGAGTATATCGGGTGCTTCCAGAAATTTTAGACATGTACATGGTGGCACCCTGGACCACTTTAGAGTTAAAATCATTGAAAATTCTACAAATTCTATATGAACAGAGGATTTATACCAATATATCACTGCAAATAATAATCCCTGTTAAAACATAACTTTTACTAGACTATTTAAAATATTAATATCTAAACCCCTATATATTACCACTGCATACCTAGATGATACAGCATACTGTGCATTATCTGCCAGTGGAGTAATCGCCCCGATAAAGAGCGGCTCCGCTTTAATGACAGACAATGTCACTACATGCGTGTATAGACACCTTTAAATCCCAGCTATCCCGACGCGTTTCCCCCATACAATTCTAGGGTTCATCAGGGGATTCAAAATTTCTCTCACTGTGGAAAAAGAATACGCTATATACAACGCATATACTACAACACATGTACTTCCAAATTAGATAAGTGGACTGATACTTAGCTCAAGTGCTGCCAGGTATAATGACGATAGTTCCCGCAGCACCTCTAGTACGCTGGCACCCAAGATAAGAGGGATACGGTATCCCTCTTATCTTGGGTGCCAGCGTACTAGAGGTGCTGCGGGAATTATCGTCATTATACCTGGCAGCACTTTAGCTAAGTATCAGTCCACTGATCTAATGTGGAAGTACACGTGTTGTAGTATATGCGTTGTATATAGAGTATTCTTTTCCACAGTGAGAGAAATTTTGAATCCCCTGATGAACCCTAGAATTGTATGGGGGAAACGCGTCGGGATAGCTGGGATTTAAAGGTGTCTATACACCATGTAGTGACATTGTCTGTCATTAAAGCGAGCCGCTACTTTATCGGGGCGATACTCCACTGGCAGATAATGCACAGTATGCTGTATCATCTAGGTATGCAGTGGTAATATATAGGGGTTTAGATATTAATATTTTAAACAGTCTAGTAAAAGTTATGTTTTAACAGGGATTATTATTTGCAGTGATATATTAAAATCATTGAAGCAGTCCAAAACCACATTGAGGAGGATATTGGAGGACACTTTTAACATACAGCGAAGCTCTCTGGATACTTAATCTTGACACACGACATCCATTGGGTTTAAACTATAAGACAGACCTTATGTATCTTTACTAAGATTCTTCCTGTATGTAGTTAGATAATATAATGCCTTTTTTTTTCCCTCCGTTTGGTTTTTTTCTGTTTGATACATATCTACTACCATGTCTGTATACCTATGGTTATTGGGAGTATGGGAAATTGGTTAGTTTGCAATGATAACTCCTACAATAGATAGGTGGCGCCATCAGGGGTCCATTTATTAGAATTAGTGAACATGTTTATAATATTTTTTCATTTGGGTCTTAGGAGTACATCAGGTGACCCGTAGCTTTCTAGAAATGTACTTGGTGGCACTCTGAATTATCCCTTAGTTATAAAATAGGAGCAGTCCTGAGATTATCTCGAGGAGGGGATAGTAGGTATTTTTTAATATATGGAGAAGATATTTGGTTACTCATTTTCAACATATGCTATCCACTGGGTCATCATTATGACATAGATCTCTAGATTTTCTCTCTGTGTGGTTATATAACATAATGTTACTTTAAAAATGATGTTCATATTCATGTGTGTTTAAAGAGAACCTGTCACATAGTTTTTGCCCCCCTGGCTGAGGACAGAACAAGCTAGTGTCAGGCCTGCTGTTTCCAGCGCTGTGTCCCTTATTCTGTAAGACGCTGTAGTTTTCGTGTATTTAATGCTGAAATCTGCAGTTTTCAGCCAGAAGAGTCATTCGAAGAGTCCTTCAGTGTCAGTTTTTTTTCAAACCCCGCCCATCTGAGGCTAGCCCCGCCCACCTCAACTGACAAACCTTTTACTTTGAATAGGCAGAAACATGGGAATAACTTTCAGTGGGCAGAGCTAGCCTTTGGTGGGTGGAGTTAACACCTGCTCATGAATAAGATTTGAGGGGTAAATGCTCTAAAACTGCTGCATCTTACAGAATAAGGGGCACAGCGCTGGAAACAGTAGGTCTGACACTAGCTTCTGCTGCCCTCAGCAAGGGGGGCATAATCTATGTGACAGGTTCCCTTTAACATGCATTGGTTTCTTCTACTTGACACATGTTTATCACCATGTCTTTTTGTCTATGGTTACTGGGAGTATATGCAATAGGTTAATTCTCAGGTGTGTTCTGATTACTTTCAGGAAGCATATTTATTGTGAGTTTGTGCTATTCTTGTGAGTTACGATTAAGAGCAGCTTGTCAGGCTTGAAACGCGTAAACTGTGCTCTTACTATGTGATTTTACTTTCTAGTTTTTAACTTTTTTTCAATAAAGTTTGTCTTCGAGACAAATCTTTCAATCCTTAGCCCGAGTGCAAGAGTATTTACTATTTCTTCTACGTTGACAAGAAGCATCACTGGCTGACACCAGGCCCGAGCGATAGTGGAGTAATGGAGAGGCATCTGTCAGATACCTTCATTACTAGCACTGGAAAAAAAAACTTGAAAAAAACAACTTTATTTAAATAAACACTCCCCAACACTATCCCTCATTGACCATTTTATTTAAGAAATGTATCTAACGCTGGTCTACCGTAATCCAAAAGCGAAACCTGTAAAAAACCAAAATCACACACAAACATATATAATAATGGACACTCCATCCCCCACAACAATCTGCTTTCCTATCATAGGCTGCTGGGGGGGATGTCACCCAGCTTTCCCGGATGTGAATAGCATGTCCAGCTACTGGGAAATCTGGATGACATCCCCCACAGCAGGCTCCCAGAGAAGCAAGCTGGATAGTGGTCCCCACAGCAGGCGTCCAAAAAAAGCTGGGTGCCTGCTGTGTGG
The DNA here is from genome assembly GCA_025379985.1 of Phyllomedusa bahiana. Lineage (NCBI taxonomy): Eukaryota > Metazoa > Chordata > Amphibia > Anura > Hylidae > Phyllomedusa > Phyllomedusa bahiana. The sequence continues at coordinate 113,549 of JAODAL010006954.1, forward strand.
GATGGGACATAACCCAGTTTGTGGGGGATGTCACCCACCTATTTAGCATCCAGGAAAGCTGGGTGACATTCCCCACAAACTGGGTAATGTCCCATCCCCCATAGCAGAAACCCAGCTTTCCTGGACGCCTGCTGTGGAGGATGTTACCCAGCTTTTCCATGCGCTGAATAGGCTACACACCTTCTAGGAAAGCTGTGTGGTGCTCCATCCCCCACCACAACCTACTCTCTTATAATAGAGAGTAGGTTGGGGATGTCACTCCGCTTTCCTGGATGCTAGATAGTTTAGTCAGTGCCCGGTAAAGCTGGGTGACATCGCCCCACAGCAGGCACCCAGGAAAGCTGAGTGCCTGTTGTGGGTTAAGAGCATAATTCAACCAACCCCTACCTGTCACCCATGAATCTCTACCCACCACCTCCACTCTAAATCCCCCTCACCTCTCACTCAACCCCCCACCCTTCTTCTACACCTACTCTAAACTTCCCCCCTCTAAAACTTAACTCGCACCCCCAGGACACACTCACCTGTCCTGGAGAATGGCATGCATCCTGTAACAGGGCACTCAATGCTTTACTGGGGTCGATCCTCTGGCAGCATCCAGTACAGGAACTGTCAGAGGAGGGTAAAGGCGCTCTGGGGGCTTGAATCGGAGCCCCCCAGTGCCCCTTATTGTATACTGTCACCTGTGATGTTCCTGACCCCCCTCCCCCGACACCATGGAGCACGGGGGCCAGGTTGAAAACAGAAGCACAGTGTATGGAGCTGCTGAGCCGACTCCATACCTGCTCCCACCTCCTCATAGGCAGAAGTAGACGCACTAAGGGATCGCCTACTTCTGACTACCCATGACCCGGCGCTGGGGGTTACATACATTACATATGTCAAAGTACAATGGTAACAATAAACGACTAGCAACTGGTATAGAGGGAGAGGTCCCTGCCAGCGAAGGCTTACAACTGACAAGGGAGAAAGAAAGAGACAGAAGTTGAGGAGCAGACATGTTTGTGGGGAGGCGGGGGAGGGTTGAAGTAAGGGCTGTAGGGTTATTGTAGGCTATCCCGAAGAGATGGGTTTTGAGGTTTCTTTTTAGGCTAGTGAAAGTGAAGGAGAGTCTGAGGTGTTGAGGTTATGAGTTCCAGAGTATGGGGGAAGCATGGGAGAAGTCTTAGAGACAGTTGAGACAGTTGAGTGAGGAGCTGACAAGAGAAAAGCAAGTCCTGTGAGGACCAGAGATTCCTTGATTGCAGGTACCTGGAGATTAAGGCAGAGATGTAGGTAGGGGAGAGGTTATGGTGAGCCTTGTAGGTCATGATTAGAAACTTGAACTGAATTCGCTGAGGAATGGCTAGCTAGTGAAGGGACTTTCGGAAGGGAGAGGCAATGAAGTAGTGAGCAGAGAGGTCGATAAGACGGGCATAAGAGTTGAGGATGGTTTGAAGGGGAACAATAGTGCTAGATGGGAGGCCACAGAGAAGAATGTCACAGTAGTCTAGGCAAAAGATGACAAGGGCATAGAATAGCATTTTTGTAGGAATGAGCAAATTCGAGAAATAGTTTTCAGGTCTTCACAGCAGCAGGCGGAGAAAAGGGCTTGGATGTGTGGTTTGAAGGAGTATGTGAATAGACACACTGCATCTCCGGCACAGATATTAACTCTCTGCTCTCCCAAAGTTGGATGTCATCAGCATACAAGTGGTAATAAAAGCCATGTGATGCTATAAGCTGACCCAGGCCAAGAGTGTAGATAGAAAAAAGAACAGGACCCAAATCTGACTCCTGAAGGATACCAACAGAGAAAGGGTGAGAGGAGGAGGTGGTGCGAGAGTTAGGTGAGTATAGAGATAACTTTGAAGGTATGGAAAAGGGCAGTTGGGACTGTACAGGTATAGAGGAGGGTGGGGGGGACTTTAGAGTGAAACTTTCTCTGATGAGGTTGATCTTGTTTATGAAGTGAGTGGCGAAATCATCGGTAAAGAGGAGAGTTGGGGGGTGGGTCGCTTTGGGATGGAAGAGAGAGCTGGTGTTGAATAGTTATCTAGGGATATGACACCGAGAGGATAGGATGGTGGTACAGTAATTGTGTTTTGCAAAGGTGAGAGCAGACTATAAGTTGAGGTGCAGGGAAATATACTGGATCTTTGAACTGGATACACGTAGACCAGAGGTATGAATCATAGAAATGGTCTAATATATTTTTATGAAAAACCGGCATCTCCAGTATATTCCTGTATTGATTTGGCTATAAAAACTTTATCTGTGAAATGAATATTTAAATCAGTATTTCCCTTTTTCTCACACAAGTGTTCAAAGACTGTTGGCCACATGTATGAAAACTATCCAGGTCTAAAACTCACTTTGTTGCCCATAGCAACCAGAGTGCCCTTTTCATTTTATATAGTGCTCTCAAAAAATGAGAGGGGCGCTCTGATTGGTTGCTTTGAGCAACAAAGTGAATTTCAGACCTAAACAGTTTTCATACATATGGCCCTGTGTGCGCAGGTGATACCATGCTCTGATCAAGGGTCTGAGAAAGACTAGAAAAACATAAGCATGAAACTGAGCACTTCAGTATTCTTGCTATGCTTACTATATTGCCAGAAAAAATGAAACATTAAGGAATAGGCTATGTCTCTTTAGGATTTTAAAAGTGCCGAAAATACGATCGTTTGTGCAGCCCCATAGACTACAATAGAAAAGACGAGCTGGAGTCCACAACTCATCTTTTCTACAACTGTGTTTCGGCACCAGCGTATTATACAACATGTTGTATAATACGCCGGCACTTTTAGTTTTCTCGGCATCTTCCCATACAATACAATTGTATGGGCAACGTCAAACAGCGAGAAGCGACCGCCACTTTTGCGCAAAACGTGACAAAAACCGCGGTCCTGCATCGGAAAAAAAACCTCGCTCCTTTTGGATGTTTTTTGTCCAATGCAGTGTAGCCATAGCCATATACTTTCCCCTAGTAATTTCACTACTCCAAATATTAATCAACATGTCTGGCTTTCACAAAAAGGATTATTTAAGTGTTGCGGAGGAAGATGTAATGTTTGTAAACATACAATAAAAAATCCTGATTTTACAAACAAATATAGTAACAAGGTTTTCCCCATAAAAGAATTCATAAATTGCGATGCCTGTAACGTCATATATGCGATACATTGCACCATATGCGATCAGTATTAGGCCATGTTCACACGGCTTAAAACTGGATGTATTTCAGTCCGTAATTACGCGCCGGAGTGCGCAAATTACGTCCTGAAAACATCCCAGTCATTACGGTAATCCACAGTTCTCATAGAGAACTATGGATTACATCTCCTCTCCCTGCTTGGCAAATCCGCCGCGAGGGGAGATAATTGACATGTGAATTACCAGCGGCGCATATACGCCGCTCGTAATTCAAGTCTATGGGCCGGCGAGGTGCCGGCCTCCAGTCCCCACTCCCGCCCTGCCCCCGGCCACACGGTGTAATTGTGGGGCGTAATTACGCCCTGCAAATACACCGTGTGAACCTAGCCTTACAGTAAATGCACCACACAAAAATTGAAAAACAGGATTTCTAAACATCTTAATGGTATAAATAAAAACATGTGCACACCCCAGGCACTGCAAAACACTTAATTGAGGAATATAGAGGTGAAATAGTGGGACTCCACTTATTTGAAATAAAGAAGGTTAAGCTTTCCAAAAGGGGTGGGGACTTAAGACATCTAATCCGGCACAGGGAAGCATACTGGATCTTTGAACTCGATACACATAGGCCAAGAGATATAAATCAGAGAAATGATCTAATGTATTTTAAAACGGTCTCTTCGGCTATTGATTTGGCTATAAAAACTTTATCTGTAAAATGGTCATTTAAATCAGTATTTCCAACTTTCTGACACAAATGTTCAAAGTCAATTTCGATTGGTTCTTAGATTGTTTTTAGACTGTGTGTGTGTAGGTGATACCATGCTGTGATCAAGGGTCTGAGAAAAAATAGAAATGCGTAAGCATGATACCAAGCACTTCAGTATTCCTACTACGCTTACTATATTGCCTGAATTTTAATTGGAAGAAATACATAATCTTGTTTTTAAGGATTATCCTGGGATTTATCAAATTCTACTATATTTTCACAAAATTTGGAGTTATGGTCAGCAACTAGCAAGCCCTGATACCTATAAAGAAAAGGAACTAAGAGTTAATATAAAGGTGCGTGGTAAGCTTGGAGGTTCCTGCGGGGATGCACTAGATTCAAAACATGATGGGCAGGTGTGGTGGAGAAGGTAAGCAGACTATGGTCAGATGTAGGGAGAGGAGAGTTTGAGATGTTAGAATAAGAGACAGAGGCAGTTTAAGACTAGGTCCAGTGTGTGTCCCTCTTTGTGAGTAGCTCTGGAAGATCGCTGCAAGAGGCTGGAGGAAGAGGAGAGCGATAGGAGTTTGCTTGCAGTTGAGAGGGATATGTCAATAGGGATACTGAAGTCTCCCATGATGATAGAGGGGATGTCAGTGGAAAGAACATGGAGAAGCCAGAAAGCAAAGTGATCGAAGAAGGTAGTGGCAGGGCCTGTGGTCAGTAGACGATGGCCACTTGGAGGTTAGAGGGGGAGAAGATGCAGACAGAGTGCACCTCAAAGGAGAGAAGTATGAGGAAAGATAGACCACATATCACTACCATATGGTGACTAATACCACTCTTATGTTATTGACCAAACCAGTATACCAAGACCAGTATTACCAATAATAAGAATATACAAAGACCAAATAATACTGCCACATATCTCCACTGAACAATACCACCATACTGATACTGAATATAAACCATTACGCCAAGACCACAATACACTGCCCATAAAGTGGTAGATACAAGTATACGCAGGTGCTCTGGACACAGTACAGTTACATGACTCACAGGTGACTTCTTGTCGTTCACTTTCCCTTTTCTTCTCCATCCAGCTCAGCCTGCCATGATGACCTCTCAAGGCCACAACTCATCCCTGCAGAATTTAAAACACAAACTCCTCATTTTTGTATTATCTTTGCACCTGTGCCCCCACTTATGAACAAACTCCCCATCCATAGTTTCTTAAATGGTAAGAATTATCCCCTTGGTGCCCTTGTAGTTAGGTAAGTATGGCCCCTGGTAGTTATGTATATCGACCCCCTTGGTAGATAGGTATATAACCTCCCAGTAGATAGATATATAGGGCCCCCTCTTGTAGGTAGGTACAGGGCCACCATTAGCTAGCTCTAAAGGCCCTCAAGTAGGTATATAAAGATTTTCCCCAATAGGCACATATAAAGGGCTCCCAGCGAGTAGGTATATAGGGCCTCCCAGTAGGTAGGTAGATAAATAAGGGTCCCCAGTAAGTAGGTATATAGAGGCCACCGTTAGGTAGGTAGTTGTATAGGGGGGCCCAGTAGGTAGGTATAAGAGCACACCCAAGTATGAATGTAGGTATATAGGGCCCCCCAATATGTAGCTAGGTACATAGGGCCCTCAGTGTGTAAGTAGCTTTATAGTGATCTCTCAGTAGGTAGGTAGCCTTATAGGGGCCCCTCAGTAGGTAGATAGCTGTAACATCGCTACCTACCTATCAAAGGGCCACTATAAAACTACCTACCTACTGGGGGATCCCTACATAGAATAAATAAATCACAGAGTCAATATTTTAATTACTGTGGCTTGAGCAAAACCACTTAGAATATACTAATGACATCCCCTTTGATCAAAAAAATTGTCACAAAAAAGGAGCATCTACAAACAAATACCCCCCCAAAAAAATACACATAAAACTAGGGATAGGCGAATCGAATCTGATGAAGTGATAGTCATTTTGAATTTCAGGAAAAATTTTATTCTGAACAAAGTCAAAGTTCATGGCAATTCGTGGTAACGAATCTAAAATGGCCGCGAGCACATGGCATAACATGGGCAAAGAACTATGGGATAAAGAAAGGAATTCCCTCAAAGACATGTGCAGACATGCAGCCAATCAGCAGCCAGCCAGCTTCTGTGATGTCACAGCCCTATAAATAGGGTAGCCATGTTACATTCTGCCACTTGTCACTGTGTATCTCATGCACACACATCTCTATGTAGCTGCACTAGATTGCACTCTGTGCCAAATACTTCCGATTTTAGAGTTACTGAGGTGAAAGAACTTTCAAATACACAGTGTGTGTATGCGTCATATACACACCTGTTCCTGAACCAGCGTTTTTTCTATTTTGGGATATTGCCATCTGTGGCAAAGAGTTAGTGAGTTAGTCAGTGTTCGCTTTCAATCGGTCAATTATCCATCAGTATTTCTAAAGCCAAAAAGAAACAGGAGTTGATCCACAAGAGAGATAACAAGTAAATGGAATATTTGCAGGTCTTCTGTGTTTTGTATCCACTCCTACTTTTGGCTACCTAATCATCAGACAATCCTGATGCAAACAAAGGACCATGTGAAACTGGCCTTATCGCTTCTCCGGCGCCACAATCGGTTGTGTTTGTCCTTTTCATTCCTTCTGACAGATTAAAAGAAGGAAAACCAAACAGTGGCAACTTCATAGGGTGGTGGAGGGTGTAAACAGCATTAGGAAACCACCGGGTGGTCGAGTGAGTGAGTGGTCAGTTAGCAGCAGAGTAGGCCACATAGTGGCACAATTACACAGTGTGGAGGTGGCGGCAGCAACATCAGGCCAGAGAGTGGCACAATGACATAATTTTGAGGTGGCGGCAGCTAGGTGACATAATGAGGAGGTAGCGGAGGTAGCGGCAGCAGCAGCATGAAGAGACCTGAGTGGAGAGGTGGCAGCAGCATCAGAAGGCTACATAATGGCCCAGTGAAGAGTGGGGAGATGGGTGGCAATACCAGTCCCTGGTAAAGATGGTGGGTGGTAGAAAGAGCAGCTGGCAGCAGATGTGTGGCATCAGGCGGGTGGCAGCATCAGAATAGTAGCTGAGGCAGGTAGCCAGAAGAATCCAGGGTTCAGGGTCTGCTCCAGATGCTGCTGCTGCTGGTGGGTACCTTCCTCACTAGGTGGGTGAAGAAAGCTGCTCATCAACGACTCCAGACTCAGGTTTCTGTTGATGGAGCTGGTACTGCTACTACCAGCTCACCTCCTCACAGCAGCTGTGGCAGTGGTACATGAGCGCTGAGGAACCCCCCGGTCAGACCTGTAAGAGGATGGAGGATGGAGCAGATAGATCTTACGATCACTGTCAATGGCTGCACTCTCTCACCAACTCCGCAAGTCCGCTGCCTTGGGATAACCATTGACTCCAGTCTGTCCTTCAAACCACACATCCAAACCCTTACCCTTGCCTCCACCTGAAAAATATCTCCAGAATCTGCTCATTTCTTCACTTTGAAAGCACAAAAATGCTTGTCCATGCCCTCGTCATCTCATGTCTAGACTACATCCTTTTCTGTGGCCTCCCATCTAGCACCCTTGCTCCCCTCCAATCCATCCTTAACTCTGCTGCCCATCTGATTCACCGCTCTCTTCATTACTCCTCTGTCTCTCCCCTCTGAAAATCCCTTCACTGGCTACCCATTGCCCATAAATTCTAGTTCAAGTTAGTAACCTTGACCTACAAGGCTCTCTATAACCTCTCATCTTCATACATCTCTGCCTTAATCTCTAGATACCTCCACTCACGCAATCTCCGCTCCTCACAGGACTTTCTTCTCTGCTCTTCTCTTATCAGCTCTTCACATAGCCATCTCCAAGACTTTTCTTCTGCTTCCCCCACACTCCGGAACTCACTGCCCCAACACCTTAGACTCTCCCCCACTCTCACCAGCCTCAAAGGTAACCTGAAAACCCATCTCTTCAGGATTGCCTATAACCAGCAATAACCCTGATGCACTACTCTACCCCACAAACATGCCTGCCACTCACCTCATGTCTCTTTCCTCCTTCCCTGTAGACTGTAAGCCCTAACGGGCAGGGCCCTCTCTCCCTCTTTATCAGTCGTTAGAAATTGTCATGTACTTGCTTGACCTATAAATATATATATATATATATATATATATATATATATATATATCCCTCGATTGTACAGCGCTCTGGAACTAAGGGCGCTCTAATGTAAATAATAATACTTGTTTGTCCTCCCTCTTGGCAGGTGAAAAAAGGCCCCCATTTTGGACCTGTAGCGAGGGTCCAAGACAGTGGAGAGCAAGAAGTCATCCCTCTGACAGATGGTGACTATTTGGCTGTCACTACCCAGGCAAATCAGCATGCAGCAGGCATTCTGTGCAAGTGACTCTGAGGGACTCCCTACCTCCATCTTCACTGTATACTGCCATGGTTTGTCTGGCTCAGCTACCTCATCTCCGTCTACCTCTTCCGACTGCTCCTGCTCCTCCTCCCCTGTCACTTGGGTAGAAAAGCTACTCATTTCGCCAGACATTGCTTGTGCTCCAATGTCCTCCTCCTCCACTTCAGCCCCCACCAGACTCATGTGGCCGTGAGATGTAGTTGCCACGTCTCCAGTCCCCGGACTAGACAGATTTTGCAGCATCTGTTCCAGAACATAAAGCAGTGAAATGAGGTTCATCTGGTAGTCCTGGTGACTGACATATAACGCAACCTCTTCAAAGGGCCTGAGCAAACAGCAGGTGTCACGCATGAGCTGCCACTGGTTGACATCACAATTACACAGGGGAGTACTCCTGTCCGCTTGGATCATCAAGATTAATGGCCTTTCTCTGTTCATAGATTTATCTCTGTTTTTCTGTTTTTTTTCTCTCTGTTCATAGTTTCACTGTTCTGTTCAGCTCAAGGAGGGTGTGCTTGGCAGTGTAGTAATGACTGAAGTGCATGCAAAGCTTCCTGGCCATTTTTAGAATATCTTTCAGATGGGTGGAAGACTTGAGGAACCGTCTTACAACCAGATTAAACACGTGAGCCATGCAGGGCACATGGCTCAGCCCTCTTTGGCACATGTTCTTTCCATTGTCTGTCACTATGGTTCAAATTTTCACTTGTGGTGGAGAAAGCCAGGAATCGATTTTGTCTTTCATAACGCGGAGCAGTTCCTCTCCTGTGTGACTTTGTTTGCCCAAGCAAACCAGGTGTAGAACTGCGTGACACTGCCGTGCCTTATACATGTGGTATACTGGAGGAGCACTAAGACTTGTCGCTGCAGTGGAGGCTGAGGTGGTGGAGGAGGAGGAGGCGGCGTCTCCTGTCCAAGTTGCTGGTGTGGCTGGGCAGGAAACACATTCACCCAGTGGCCGGTAAAGGACATGTACGGTCCCTGACCGTAGTTCTGCGCTGCCGTGCACTTTGGAAGACACAGACAGGCTAAAGGACTGGCCCACCTTCTCTTCTACATATTTGTGCAGGGATGATACTGCCTTTTTCGAAAAGAAATCATGGCTTGAGACTCTCCACCTTGGCTCAGCACAAGCCATCCGTTCTCTGAGCGGTGCAGAGTCCACTACTTGAAAAGGGAAGGATTGCAGTAACAACAACTTGGACAGGAGCACGGTCAGTTTCTGCGCCTTATAATAGCTAGACGCATACTGCTGTCTCTTTGCAATCGCCTCGGTGAACTACTGCTGGCACCATGATTGGTGAGGAGCAGGACCATCTGGACCAGTGGATGATGGGAAAGACAGACAGCTCCCTTCGGCAGAGGTGGTGGAGCCTTGACTGCCTGAAATAGGATGCATGCCACTGGGTGCTGCTGCTGTGGCAGGATGGACCACCACATCTGAGACACGTTTCTCCCAGGCCACTGGATGGTGACGCTGCATTTGTTGACACAGGGCCATGGTGCCAACATTAAGTCCCTGGCCACGCTTCACATTCTGCCCACAGATTTTACATATAACCATGTTTGGCTCCTCCGGTGTCTTGGCAAAAAACTGCCACACCGCCGAGTAGGTGATTTTACCACCAACGTTCCGCACTTACTGACTGCTACAAGCGCTGCCTCAGTGAGCCCCTGCGCAGCTACTTTCTGGGCCTGAAGGGACTTGCGAAGCAAGTGGTCTACCCCGTGGCCGTTTGGCTCCCAACCTTGCACTGCTGCCACCCTGCTGACTCCCGGCAACACAATTGATTTGCTTGCTGCGCAATTGCCTGACATGCAATCTGCCGCCCTCTTCTCCTGACGATGATGAAGCCCTTGTGTCACCTGGCTTTTACTTAGAAAACTAACCATACTTTGACAAGCGGCCTAGATATGACCAAGCTTTTTGAAAGCTCTCAGCTGTTCCAGCATGTGAAACTGACTATTCCACAGTTCTTATGGTAAAAAAGAATTAAACCACTTCTTAGTTTGTACAGTCATTTTTTAACTTTTACAAGTTAATCATGACTCCCCTTAGAAGTTTCTTCTTAAAACTAAATAATATTTTTAACCTTTCTTCATAACAACATCCTCCATGCTCCATATCAGTTTAGTAGCTCGTCTTTGTACTTTCATTAACTCCTTTCTATGAAATGGTGCCCAGAATTGAATTGCATATACTAGATGAGGCCACATCGTGCTTTTTAGAGCAGTAATACTGTATTATGTCTCTGCCCTGAAATGCAACGCCTCTTAATACACGCCAATATCCTGCTGTCCTTGGAAGCAGTTATTTGACACCATGCTGTTATGTAGTCTATGATCTACAAGTACATCCAAATCCTTCTCAACAAGTGATTCTCCCAGTTTTTTACCTCCTAGGACATATAATGCCTGTAGTTTATTAATACCCAGATAAATAACAGTGAACCTAATTTCTTAAACTGATGCCCAAATATTCAATTTGTCCAAATCTGCTGGCAATTTCATAACATCTTCCATAGAGTAAACTGTTATAAATAGCTTGTTATTTAGAAAATAAAAAGTGCTATTAATTGCATCCTCTATAAATTTAATAAATATATTAAGTAAAAGTGATTACAGTTCTAAACCATGGGGCACACCACTTATAAATGGGAACCATTCAGAGTAGTAATTATTTACTCTTTGAGTGCGATCCATTAGCCAGTTTTCATTTCAATTACAAAATGTCTAAATCTGTAGATTTCAACCCCTTCACACTACAATGATTTTTATGTTCCTTTTTCCTCTTTGACAAAATAGCCATATGAGGGCTTTTGTCTTTGTGATAAAAAATATTATTTTGTATAGTACCATTAACTGTACCACATAATGTTCTTTAGAAACCAAAGAAAAATATTTTATGGGGCGGAATGGGAAGATTGGGCGTTTCCTGTGTGGTATGAATGTCATCCATATATACTGCTCATTAACAAAAATACAAAACATGACCCATAAAACCACATTCAGAGTAGCTTGGTAAACAAACGTCTTGCAGTTAAAGGCCTCACAAAGTTTGAATAAAAGATCTAACACAACATAAACTAAACTCCCCTCAACCGCTGTGGATGTGCCCAAAATAGCTCGGAATATGGTAAAGAAGCAATCGATTGAATCAAGATCACCCTGCGAAGGTAAAGTTTTCGAAGACTTAAAAAGTAGTCACAACATTTTCACGTTCGATTGACCAGATCTATTTCTCCCCAGCATTATTTGGGTCTCTGGGAAAGTCCAAATGCTATGTAATGAATCCATCATCAGAGTGCAGAATTTAGGGCATACCATTAACCGATTAAGGGCATTAGGATGCGGTGGAATATTAAACCCATACATAGCATGGTGTATCACCCTAAAATGTGACTCTCTCCACCAATCATTTGAAATTGCCTTTCTAATTTTGCCCTAGCCCTCCAAATCCCACAACCATTTCGCCCTCCCTTTCTCATTTATCAACCTCTCCCTTACGGTAAATATACGAAATAGAATTTTTCGAACGTGGCTGTTAAACAAAATGTCAAGTACAAGTCAGTTTTCATTGGTACTATTATGGGATAAATGTGGTTTCTTGATCACTTATTATTTAAATTTTTTGGGTAGACAAAACAACCCAAAAAACTCTGGACTTCACCCTGCAGGATAAATAAGGTTATCTCTTTATCATCAAATTGCCAATGTTGCAATACCATTTGTACAACACAAAACATTATATTCACATATACGAATACATCATATCCAATCAAATTTCATTTAACCTGTAAAAGCTCCTTTGTGATATATGTGATAGAGTGCACTTGTTGTCTACAATATGTGGGTAGAACGACATGTGCGCACCATATACGGCTCAATGGACACAGAGCCTGTGTGAAAAAAGGCGACATTAAACAAAGTGTCGCTTTACACTGTGAACAGGTTCACCACCAAAATTTAGAAGTTCCAAATATCACTCCGGTGGATTTTATCCCTATTGATCAACCCGATAGATTTCAGATGTTGCAAAAGCGGGAAATGTTCTGGATCTATAGGCTCCAGACACTTCAACCCAAAGGTCGCAGTCGAATGTATACGTTGATATTAGAATGTTTGAGATTTAGCACACAACTTTGTAAGAGCTGATGTAAACAGCACAGTCTTACTATTTTTCTTCTCCATTGTATATAATCTTTGTCTTATATTTCATAAGTAATTTTAGTTACTACTTCAGTTTCATACTTCTGATAACATGTACAGACCTACAGTTCTCTGATTGGTCCGTTTATCTTTTCCAATCATCTGATTGGTCTATTTGCCTTTACCGCTAGTTCCAGACCCATGTTATTTCCCATAGACTTGAGCTCGTTTTTCTATTGGTATATTCAGACAGACCGCCTTGACTCCCATTGGTCAGTTCTTTATAGCCAATAGCGCCCTCTATATTATTTACTCTACACCCATTGGTCCATTCATATCTCCCTCCCGTCACAAGTCCATGTTACATCTCATAGATTCGAGCCCGTCTTCTGATTGAACCATTCATTTTTACCGCCTGTTATCTATCTATGTTAAATTACATAGAAAGTAGCTTCCCATTTGCCGCTTTTATCCTATTGGTCCTTTCTTTCCCTTAGCTTATTCCTAGTGATATAGTCATAATTTTTATTTATTCAAAGTTTTTCAAGATAAACAGCTCTTTTTACATATTTTTATCAAATAGATTATCTTTATTTTTATTTTTTCATACAACAAGGTTTAAGATACATTGTGATATTTCAGCTTCACGTTATGTCGATAGTCGATGTGTTTGCACTTCTCTTCCTTCTCTGTTACCCATGTCTTGACCTTAGAATCATCCTTATCTTCGCCGATGAAAAGCAGCTAGTGCTTACGTAGTTTGATTGAAGTTCCAATCACCCAATCACCGGTCGGCCCGTACTATCTTTTTTTCTTTGATGTAATCAGTGATGACACTTGAGTGACGGAGAAATCTCCAAATTAAATTCCATTGTTATGATTGACTGTTGTGCTGACCTATGTAAAGTTAACAGTTCATTTAAATACTCATGTATGTTTAAACCTTTGTATTACCCTTGAAAAAGCGCTGTTATACAGCGAGAAACGCATTGGATTGTTTTCGTCTTAGGTTTTTAATGGTGCGAGGGCATGCTACTCTTGCACTTTTTAGAAATAAAGGACGATTTTAACTATCAGCCATTACCATTGGCTTTTCTTCTGGATTTCCACGTGCGCCGGGTCCACCACCTTTTTCTTTTGCCTTCTATACGAACTCAGCATTCATCCGAGCGCTGAAGTGCATCTGACCTGCGGCTGCCGTGTTAAGGGCTACGGAACCAAAAAGCCCGATAGACGCATATGAGAGTTGTACCTCTAAAATAGGAGCACAACCTCAATAGGTGAGCACATCCACACCTTATTTCTATTGATAATTTCCCGAATTTACTTCACCATTGTGCGCCCCCTTTGTGTTTTTCTCTTTATTTGTATGTATATATGTGTATATATGTGTATATATATATATATATACACACACACATACATATATATATATATATATATATATATATATATACATACACATACATACATACATACACACACACACATATATATACACACACACACATTTATATATACACACATATATATAGAAATACTGCAAATATTATACAAACAGCGAATTTAAACCATATATCACTTCAGAAATAATTCCTGTTAAAACATAACTTTTACTAAACTATATAAAAATATAACCTAAACCCCTATATATTACCATCACATACCTAGATGATACAGTATACTTTCTATTATCCGTCAGTGGATTTATTCCCCCCAAAAAAAGAGGGGCTCGCTTTAAATACAGACAATATCACTGTATGCGTATAATGTCAAAAATCATATCCCAGCTATCCCGACGCGTTTCCCCCATACAATTTAGGGTTCATCAGGGGATTCCAAACTTCACTTGCTGTGGAATAAGATACGCTATATACAACACATATACAGCCTTTTTAGGTCGGATAGAAGTTTATACTTAACTTAATGCTGCCAGGTATAGTTTTAGATAATCCTTGCAGCTCTTTTAGTATGCTGGCACCCAGAATATGAGGGATACAGAGCTATTCATCTCCGTTTCCCTTTAAATACCTTATGTGGCCCCTCAGATGTATAACAATAAAGCCCACCATCTTAATCCTAACACATCCGCATTAGTGTGTATTCATTTATACCTATTGCCGGGTTCCTGCACTGCATGTGCGCATGTCCGGCTGCCGCCGACTCCTCCGGCGTCCCGGATGTCGTACCGCGCATGTCCGGATGACAGCAAACACGTCACACCCGGGGACACCGCCGCAAGAGACTAAAACTTGCGCATGTCAGGACTCCGGCAAACACACTGTGCATTAGATTGCAATGTGTGCATGTACGAATGTGCTGCCAACTGACAGCTAAAATGCTCCCTGCAAGAAGTGCACTTACATTTAGTTCCACTTTGTTTTTATTGCCCAAATGTGGATTTGTACTTATTGTACAAGATATCCATTTTACAGAAGTTAGTAGACTCAAACTCTGTACGTTCCTAAAGGTTACTGCCTTATGACAGACACAAGTAGTGCAATGTGGGCATAATTCAGAGCCAAATATTTCGGGGTACATACATTCATTGTCTTCAGCTGACGTAAATTATCAGACTGTAAGTAATCAATGAATATAATGAAAGACTTAAAATATAGGACTGATACATATTTTCTGGTCAGATTTAAAGAATTTATAGTGGTCCTCTATGGAGAGTGCAACAAAAGGACAGAGCCATGCGAACAGACCCAAGCCAGAATCTACTCGATAAAACATCCAAATTGTAATGTCTCGTTGAGGCCCTTTGGATGAATCGATTCCATACGATAAATCCATTGGGCTTCTTTACATAAAATTCGTCTATCCCATTCCCCTCCTCTGGGGGACGGTCTAACAACCTCTAAGATCAAGAAGCGCAGAGATTCCCATTCTCCATTATGATGTTCCCACACATGTCGTGCAACTGGCGTATCCCTCCTATTTCGTACATCCCCCAGATGCTCTCCCACCCTTCTTTTAAACATTCTTTTTGTTTTTCCAATATAATTGAGTGGGCAGGGGCATGTACACATATACACTACTCCTTCTGTCCTACAGTTGGCAAAATCACGGATAAAAAATTGTTTCCCGTTTGAGGCACTTGTGAAGAATTTGGTCTGTTGTTTTGTATGAACAGGCTACGCATCTCTCCCACATTTAAAAAAATACCGATGCGGTCCCCCTTTCCAACCAAGTACCTTGAGGGGGCACTGGTTGTTGTAATGACTATGGGGCCAGTCTGTCTTTGATGATCTACCCCTTTCGGTATTTATCAAAGGGCAGAAAGGGGATATTTAAACC
>JAODAL010006955.1:0-129258 GCA_025379985.1 Phyllomedusa bahiana
AGTTTAAATTTTTGCAAAAAGTTAAAGAGGGCATACGAATCATTACATTTACAAGCTGATAAGAAACACTTGCGCCACCTAGTAAGTTATTCCTTAGAACTGTCACAGATGGTAAAATTTTATATGGTCCTTGACATATCCAATCTAAATTGCCTTATGGCCTTTTCAATGAATCTGAATTGTATACAGTATATCTTATTGGAAATCCTTCACCTTAGAAGTCCAACTCTCCTTAGTTATTTCCTCTTCTCCCTCAGGCTTGGCTTCTTCCACCAGCAGCGAATGAGCCTGTGCTCACTTTCAGGATGATTCTTCCCGTGTGACTCCTTTTAAACATTTAATATAGTTTCTGTTAGTGATAAAATGATGCATGTTTCACATCAAAGCGTAAGAGCTCTGCTCTGCATGGAATTTTCTTTAATAAAGGTAATGATGACATGGTAAACATAGAACATCTATTTTGTCAAACGGCAAATGGATATTCAATAAGAGTATTAAAGAAGTTATGTCTTCCAGTACAGGTGTTGCACAGATCCAAGACTAGTAACTGGAAGGAACACAAAACATAACTTTTAATAAAGCTTATAATAAAATTAATCCAAATAACATTACAAAGAAATCTTAATCTACAAAAAAAATAAACAAATTCAGTCCATACAACAAGGGAAACTTCCAACCCTGCTATTCGTGTCAGGGGAGAACTATCCCTATAATACCCTATGTCTATTGCTGTCTATCCAAAAATGAGGTGATCCTGCCCATAAGGACACCCCCCAATCAGCCCCTAAGGCTTCACGCCTATTGCCATTCACCAATGACTTCCCGGCGTGTCCCTTTCCAAGGGTGTTTGGAATTATCAAGGGGTTTAGAAATATAAAAGCATCCCGGGGGTTGGAGGGATAAGGACTGTAGGTTTGTTCTTAAGTTACATTTAATGTACAAGCCCCAAATAAAACTGCCGGTGCCCCGGACCTCGCTGGGCTCCAGGCTGCTGCGGAGGGCCTGGAGCGCCGACGATCTCTTCAACTGTATGTGTGTCCACTGGACGCACAAACAGTTGAAGGCTTCCATGGAGCAGAGAGCGAGCGCTCCCTGCTCCGCGGAGTACTCCGGCAAGCTGCGAGCAGGCTTGGGGCCCTCCAGAGTATCTGGCACGGCGGGTGAGAAAGTCTTTGGGTGCTGCTTTTTTACCTACCTATCTATATACTGGGGGCCATATTACCTACCTAGCTTTACACTGTGGGCCATATTACCTGCCTAGCTATATACTGGGTCCATGTTACATGCTTAGTTATATACTGGTGGCCATATTACCTGTCTAGCTACATACTTGGGGGATATTCGCCCCCTTTCTATATATTGGGGGCCAATTTTTAAACCCGCCTTGCTTTATTGGGGGGCCCTATTTCTGCTACCGTATTTGGGGCCAATTCTACCTAGTATTCGGGTGCCATATTACTACATCTATTACTGGGGGGCATATTACCTGCCTAGCTTTAAAAATGGGGACCATATTACTTCTGCTTATACTGGGGGGATATTACCTGCCTGTATTTAATGGGGGGCCCTATTACCTGCCAGCTAATTTTTGGGAGCCCTATTTAAGGTGTAGTTTTTCTGGGGGGCATATTTTTCCTAGTATATTTTGGGGGGGCCTATTATTCCAGCTTTTATTGGGGGCCCTTTTACCTACCCAGTTGTATTGGGGCCTTTACCACATCTTATAATGAGGCCAAATTACCTCCCCGATATTGGGGCCTGTTCCTGCTGCTTTTTTCGGGGTGCCATGTTACCTCCTAGCTTATAGTGGGGGGCCATATTACCCACTCTAAAAATTCACCATCATATGTAAAAAACAAATACTATACAAAACCAATGTTACAAAACCCCTTAATAGGACTTGTTTATACCCCCAGAACAGACCAAAAAATTACCATGACTTATAAATAAAAACCTACACTATTCTGATCAGTACCAAAACCAATATCCCTTAAGTGACCATTAGGGTAATCTAGTTACACAGGCTCTGCAAACTGTTATAACCCCAACAGGACCAATAGTGGTAACATCAGTGTACACGGCTTGCGATGTATATTCCTTCATACAAAACATATAGTGGTAAAACCCTTGTACACGGGCTCGTAGAATAAAATGATACGTGTAGTTACTCTTGTGATCACAGGGACATTTCTTGACGAGGGGGTTGATTTTTCCCCTTTTTTCTGCCCCGGGTCCGTCCCCCATCTGACTCTCCGACCACTTGCCCGGGAGTTTTTAGACACAAATATTTTTAGAATCCTGATTTTTCCAACACCTCCCCCTGGCTTTTTTGGGTCCATTTAGGCGGGCAGGGTTTAGGTAGCGATAGGGGGCCATCGGGTAGACGGGGGTTGGGTGGGCTATGGGGGCCCATATAGGTAGGGTTTAGGTAGCTAAAGGGGCCCCATTAGTAGACGGGAGGTTTGGGGGGCTATATAGGTATAAGCTTTGGGGGGCTATAGGGGCTATATGGAACGGCTTCAGGGTAGTTTTTAGGGCTTTTCAGGCGGGCACCCTTTGGGGGGCTATCAGCAGGTGGGGGGTTTTTAGGTAGGCGGTGGGGCTATCGGGGCAAGCGGGGGGGGTCTAAAGGAAAGCGGGGGGGGTCTAAAGGGGGCTTTAGGGGTACACAGGCAGGTTGGGGGGGGTAAAAGGCGGGCTTAGGGGGTTATACGGGCGGGTTTGGGGGGGGGATACGGCTTTTGGGGGGTAAAAAGAGGTTTGGGGGGTTAATGGGCGGCTTAAGGGGTGTATGGGAGGTTGGGGGTGTATAGGCAGGCTAGGGGCTTTTATAGGCAGGTAGGAGTATACGGCAGGCTTAGGGGGCTGTATAGGCAGGCTAGGGGGCTGATGGGCGGTAGGGGGTGTATAGCGGGCGGGGTGTATGGGGCAGGCTGGGGGCTTTTTATGGGCAGGGGGGGGCGTATGGGGCGGGGTGGGGGGGCTGATGGGCAGGCTGGGGTGGTTTAGAGGCTATGGGGCTGCATAGGAAAGACTGGGAGGTATACAGCGGGCTTGGGGGGTGTAAGGCAGGCTGGGGGGTGTATAGGCAGGTTTGGGGGGCTGTATGGGGGCTTAGGGGTTTTGGCAGGCTAGGGGTGTATAGGCACTTAGGGGGTGTATGGCGGGGTTTTTGGGGGGTTTTGGGCGGGTTTGGGGGGTGTAAGGGAGGCTTAGGCGGGTTAGCAGCTTAGGGGGTTTTAGGCAGGCTTAGGGGGTGTATGCACTTGGGGGTTTTATGGGCGGGTGTGGGCGTAGGGGCAGGCTGGGGGGCGGGTTAAAAATAAAAAATAGTTTACTCACCTGGGTCCACGCTCACCCGATGCACCTCTGCTACTATCCCGCAGCCCCGCACTCAGGGCGGGGGCGCGGTGATGTGACGTCACCGGCGCCCCCCGTGATCACAGGGGCGCCGGAGGGGAAATAGCAGAGGATCATCCTCGCTTGCTACCTCCCTGTGTGTGCCTCTGAACGCTGAGCGGGGACCCGGGCGTTCAGAGGAACATGCGCCGGGGCCCTCAGCTCCCGCCCCCTGCATGAACTGTTAAGTTATGCGGGGGGGCACAGGGGGCATTACCGGGGTACGGACGCAGTGCAGCTGCCCGGGGCGCGGGCCCCCGGACAGGGGGCCCGGGGCAACTGTACTTTCTACCCTGGTAGTTACCCCCCTGTGTCTGGCTATATACTGGGGGCCATATTACCTGCCTAGCTATTTACTGGGGGGCCCTATTACCTGCCCCAGCTTTTTTACTGGGACCATATTACTTACTATCTAATACTGGGGGCCATATTACCTGCCTTTCTATATATTGGGGGACATTTCCTGCCCAGCATATGGGGGCTGATACCACCCATCTGTATCTGGGGGGGGCCATATTACCTCCAAAATTTTAAGGGCCTATTACTACCAACATTACTGGGGGCCCTTTACCTGCCGAACTATATACTGGGGGCCATATTATCTGCCTATCTATATACTAGGGCTATATTACCTACCAATCTATATGCTGGAGCCTTAATACCTATCTATCTATATACTGGGGCCCTATTACCTACCTTTCTATATACTGGGTCCCTATGACCTATATACCTATGGGGGGCCCATTCCTTTACAAAATGGGGGGCCCTATTTTTTATATCCTACTGGGGGACCTTTTTACTGTCTACATACTGGGGCCCTATATTTTTTACAGGATGGGAGACCCCATTTTTTATATACCTACTGGGGGACCTATTCCCATATGCTACCCACTGGGAAATAAACCTATTACCACCCACTGGGGGGGATCTATAAAAACCCACCTAATAGGGGGCCCATAAAGCATACATGCCAACTCTCCTTTTTTTGGGGGGGGGGGGTCCCGCTTTTTGGGGGGGTCCCCCCCGCCCCCCCGGGGGGAGTTGGCTTTCCTCCCGCCCCCCGCGGGCCCGGGGGGCCCTTTAAATGGCTGGGGCGCCGGGTAGCGCTAGTGCGTTTAATCCGGCCCGGGCCGCTCCTACAGGCGGGTGAAGGGGGGGGGGGGGCCCGCTGCCCCCCCGCTTAAACCCGCCCGGAGTCTCGCTGTGCGGGGGAAAGGCCCGGGAGGGATCTTTTCCCCTCCTCCCCTCCCCCTGTATTCCGGCGCCGGTGTTTTGCGCCGCACAAAAATGTAGCGGCGCAGGGGAAGTGAGGCGCGGGCGGGCGGGGGAAATTTTGAGGCGCGGCTGCGGGGGAGTGACGCGCGGCTGTCTCATTTCCCCCCTGCTCGCAAAAGGAGATCTTTCCGGGGGCCGGCCCGGCTGCAGGACCGGGTTTCAGGTAAGGGGGAATTTTATTATTTTATTTTTTTTTAAGCTAAGGGGGGGCTCTCCCTTGGCAACAATGGGGGCATCCCCGGGAAACAGAGGGGGCATTTCCCGGGCAAAAGAGGGGACATCTACCGGGAAAACAAGGGGGGGAACTACCTGGCAACAGGGGGGGACATCTACCGGGCCCAACAGGGGGGGGGCACACCTGGCAAAAAAGGGGGGCCACTCCCCGGAAACCCAAGGGGGGCTCTTCCTGGAAACAGGGGGGGAAAAACAACCGGGCAACAGGGGGGACTTTACCTGGCAAAAGGGGGGACTTCTCCCTGGCAACAGAGGGGACCCACCGGGGCAACAGAGGGGGCACTACCGGAACAAGGGGGGCTCTACCTGGCAACAGGGGGGGGCACTCCCGGGCCCAACAAAGGGGGCACAACGGGCAAAAAAAGAGGGGGCATCTCCCTGGAAAAACAGAGGGGGCACTACCTGGCAACAGGGGGGGAAATCTCCCGGGCAACAGAGGGGGCACTACCTGGCAACAAGGGGGGCCCCACTAATGGCAACAGAGGGGGCTCTACCGGGCAACAAAAGAGGGCACTCCCCCTTGGAAAACAATGGGGGCACTAGTTTGGCAACAGGGGGCACTAGCTGGAAAAACAGAGGGGGCAAACCGGGCAAACAATGGGGCACACCTGGAAACAATGGGGGAACCTACCGGGAAAACAATGGGGGCACAACCTGGCAACAGGGGGGACATTTCCTGGCAACAGAGGGGCCCACTACCTGGAAACCCAAGGGGCATTCCCCTGGCAAAAAGGGGGGCACTACCTGGAAACAGGGGGGGTTTCTCCCTGGAAAACCAAGGGGCACTCCCCGGGAAACAAGGGGGGCATACCCAACAAGGGGGGCAATAGTTTGGAAAACAGGGGGGGCACTCCCGGGAAAACAAGGGGGGCATACCGGGCAACAAGGGGGGCAGCTACTGGCTAAAAAAGGGGACATCTTACCTGGAAACCCGGGGGGACACTACCTGGCAACAGGGGGGGCACTACCTGGCAAAAAAGGGGGGCACAACCTGGCAAAAAAAAGGGGGCTTTTCCTGGAAACCCGGGGGGGGCACTACCTGGAAAGGGGGGGGCCCATCTACCAAAAACAGGGGGGGCACTACCGGGAAAAACAATGGGGGCATACGGGCCCAACAGGGGGCATTACCGGGCAAAAATGGGGGCACTCCCTGGCTAACAAAGGGGCACCTACCTGGAAACAAAAGGGGCATCCCTAAAAACAGGGGGGGAAATCTCCCTGGCAACAGAGGAGGAAAACTACCTGGCAACAATGGGGGCCACCTGGCACCAGAGGGGGCATTTCCTGGCAACAGGGGGGACATCTACCGGGCCAACAAAAGGGGGCAGGACCTGGCAAAAAATGGGGGTCTTCCTGGCAACAGGGGGACACTACCTGAAAACAGGGGGGGCACTCCCTGGCAACAATGGGGGCATACCTGGCAAAAATGGGGCTTTTCCCCGGGGAACGAGGGGACATTACCTAGAACAGGGGGGAAACTTTCTACCTGGCAACAAGGGGAAAATCTACCGGGGCAAAAAGGGGGCACTACCTGGCAACAGAGGGGACACTACCTAAAAAACAATGGGGGCATCCCAGGCAAAAAGGGGGGCATCACCTCAACAGAGGGGGCTCTACCTGGCAACAGAGGGGGAACTAGCTAAAAAACCGGGGGGGCCACTAGCTGGCAAAAATGGGGGCACTACCTGGCAAAAAAATGGGGGCACCCTCCCCGGCTAACAAAGGGGGGCACCTACCGGGCACGGGGGGCATCTATTTGGGCTAAAAGGGGGCATCTACTCCCTTTGGAAAGGGGGAAACTCCCTGCTTATGGGGGGAAAATACCTGGCTAAAGGGCATCTCCCCGGGCCTTTTTCCAAAGCCTTTATGCAGTTAGTGGAGGGGTGGGGGTTTTTTAAAGGGGGGAAATGGCAAAACCGGAAAGATGGGCGTGCCCATGAAAAATTTTTGGTCGCGGGCGCAAAACGCCGCCCCGTCTGAAGTCCCTATTTTTTAAATTTTAAAAAAGTTGGCAACTATGATAAAAAAACCCCCCAACCCCCCACAGCAGGCACCTGGAATTTTCTATCATAAAAAAACCCAAATTCTTTTTTTCTGTGGGGATGGGTTTCACCATGTTTTTCCTGTAAAAAACCCCCTCGGGAAGGAAAAATTGTAAAAAACCCCCACAGTCGGTAGCGGGCCCGCCCTTCCCCATCCCCCGGGCCTCTTTGGCCCTAAGATCAATTTTTTAAAACTGTTTATCAGTCATCGGGGCGGTCTGTAAAAAAGCCGCTTTAGGTTTGGCTTTTTTTTTTCCCGGGGCAGAAAAACCAACACGGGGGGTAGGGGGGGGGTGTCCGCGGTTGCTTGAAAGACAGCACCCCGTAGGTGACCCCCCCCCCCGGGATCGAACCCCGGGTGGGTTTGGGGGGGATTTTTGAACCCCAATTGGTGATTTTCCCGGTTTTGACGCCCCGGGGGTCCCTTTAACTCCCTGGGGGGGACCCCACTTGATTTTCGGAAACATTTGCACGGAACTTAAACTTTCACTGCCCCTCAAGCACACGCCTTATTCCCCCCGGCCTTTTTGGCTGGGAAAATGGGGAAATTTTTTTTAATTTTTCCCCCCCCGGGAATGCCCGGGGCAGTAGCTACTGCGCACATCTCACTTATTTTTTTTTGCACGCCCACGTGTTTTTTCGTGGTCACTTTGTGTGTTTTGGATTTTGGGATCGGAAACCCCCTGGGACCCCCCCCAGGTCCCAGGGGGAGAATGTGTGGCCCCCAGGTTCCTTTCTTTCCCCCGCAAACCCCGGCACTCTTAGAGTCGGGCCCCCAGGTGAGCACTTTGGGCGAAGTTTTGGGGTGGCAGGCCATTCTGACGCCAATGGCAAGCTTGTCGGGCCCGGGTTTCTTCGGCATAGGACCCAGGGCCCCTCTTCGGAGTTTTGGGTACCTGGACTGCCGGGTGGGGGTTTGGGGTGGAGGCCCTTCCCAAAAACCCAAAAAGGGCCCCTTCGTGGTTCGATCTGCTTTTGGCAGCCAAAACCTTTTGTGGGGAACCCAAGCAGGTGCCTTCTGGGCCCGGGGGGGGGGGAAACACTTTTTTTCCCTTTTTCTGTTCCCCAGAGAGGGAAAAATTTTTGGGAGTGTTCTTGTGCAGGGGGCCTTCTGGCCCCGGGAGGGGGCACTCTGTTCGCTCCCCGGTATATGGGGGACCCATTATTTTTTATATGGGTTGGGGATAAAACCGTATCCTCTTTCACTTTTTTTTTTTTTGGCCTCGTGTTTCACTTTTTTTTTTTGCATTTGGTGTTAGTTGCACGTTCTTAGGGGTTCAAAAAAAAAAATTTAAAAAAAATTTGGGCCCCGAAGGGGACCTGCCCGGGGGGCCCCATGTGAACGGGGGCCCTATGGAGGCAGTGCACACACAACTTTCGCTTCAAATCACCCTTAAAAAAAACAGAAAGGGTGCGTGGTCTCGCGCCTGTCCTCCTGCGCGGGAGTAACCATGAGCCGGCCCGAAAAGCAGAGCTGCAGCATCCCCCCCCCGCCATTTTTCCTCCCCCGCCGGGAAGGGTAAACCAGGGCCCTTACTCCCCCCCCTCCTCACCTCCGGGCGTCTCCAGCCCCCCCTCCCCCGGGTGCTCTCGTCACTTCGCTGTGGCCACGGGCAGGACTTCAAACAAGCTGCAGCCCTCCTTGGGGCCAGGCTCATCCCCATCCCCGAAGGTCCCTACATGGCCCCAAACCCTTTTCCCCTTTTTGGCGGGGGGGGTTTCCCCCTTTTTTGGGTTTCCCCCCCCGCCCCCCCGGGGGGGTTGGGCATTCCTCCCCCCCGCCCCAGGGACGGGGGGGTCTTTAAATGGCCGCGGCCCGGGGAGCGCAGTGCGCTACTTGGCGCCGCCGGGGCCCCTCCCAAAGGGGGTGAAAAAGGGCCCCTGCGCCCGCTTCACCCGCCCGGGGCTCGCTGTGCAGGGAGGAGGGAGGGGGGGTCGCTCCCTCCCCCCTCCCCCTCCCTGGATAACCGGGGGCCGGGGTGTGCGCCGCACATACAGGTCAGGGGGCAGGGGGAAATGGACGCGCGGCTGAAAGGGGGGTGGCGCGGGCTCTTTTAACTTTCCCCCCCCGCCCCCGCTGGGGGGAAACGGTCGGGGGGCTGGCAGCGCCGCAGGGGGCCCGGGGAGGTAAGTGGATTTTATTTTTTATTTTTATTTGCTATAGGGGGGGGGGCCTGCCGGGGAACAGAGGGGGACTACCTGGCAACAGAGGGGGGCATTACCTGGCAACAGAGGGGGGACAAAATGGCAACAAAGGGGGCACTACCTGGCTAACAGATGGGGGCACTACCTGGCAACAGAGGGGGCACTACCTGGCAACAGAGGGGACATCTACCTGGCAACAGAGGGGGCACTACCTGGCAACAGAGGGGCACTACCTGGCCACAGAGGGGGCACCTACCTGGCTAACAATGGGGGCACCTACCTGGCAACAGAGGGGACATCTACCTGGCAACAGAGGGGGCACCTACCTGGCAACAGAGGGGGCACTACCTGGCAACAGAGGGGACATCTACCTGGCAACAAAGGGGACATCTACCTGGCAACAGAGGGGACATCTACCTGGAAACCATGGGGGCACTTCCTGGCAACAAGGGGGCACTACCTGGCAACCAATAGGGGCACTACCTGGCAACCAATGGGACGCACTACCTGGCAAACAATGGGGCACTACCTGGCTAACAGATGGGGCACTACCTGGCTAACAGATGGGGGCACTACCTGGCTAACAATGGGGGCACCTAACTGGCTAACAAAGGGGGGCACCTACCTGGCTAACAAAGGGGGGCACCTACC
The DNA here is from genome assembly GCA_025379985.1 of Phyllomedusa bahiana. Taxonomy (NCBI): domain Eukaryota; kingdom Metazoa; phylum Chordata; class Amphibia; order Anura; family Hylidae; genus Phyllomedusa; species Phyllomedusa bahiana. Next base: position 9,747 of record JAODAL010006955.1, read on the forward strand.
TGGCTAACAAAGGGGGGCACCTACCTGGCTACAAGGGGGCATCTACCTGCCTGTAAGGGGCACTACCTGCTTATGGGGGGTTACTACCTGGCTATAAGGGCATCTACCTGGCTTTCTTCCAAAGCCGTTATGCAGTTAGGTGGAGTGGGTGTGGCTTTTTGAAGGGGCATGGCATACCGACAAGATGGGCGTGTCCATGCGCGCCGCCCACTCAAGTCTCCTGCTTTTTCATTTTCAAAAGTTGGCAACTATGGTTTTAACAGTCATAACTTTTATTTTTTCGGTGACGCAGCTGTATGAGGAACTGTTTTATGTGGCTCAGTAGTTTGTGGGTTAAGTAGTTTGTGTTTACATATAAATTACTGCAGAATTTTCAAAAAATAAATTTTTGCAGGATGTTTTTGCATTTTTTAATTTTTTTTTTACACCATTCATATTTCACACTAAATAACCTATTAGATGAATTCTACAGGTTATTACGGTCGTGTGGATACCTAACATGTGCAGGGTAGTTTTTTTGTGCAATATATGCACAATAATTTTTAATACTTTTTTTTTTCTACACTTTTTGTATTTTTTTTTTTATTCCCATTAAGGGATAATTATTTTACACTTTTGTCTTTATTTTATTTTTTTACACCGTTTTGGCACACTCCTGTATATTCCTGTATACTGTATGCAAATACATTATACTTCTGTAGACTCCTGTATGCAAATACATTATACTTCTGTATGCTAATACATCCCACTCCTGTATACTCCTGTATACTAATACATTACACTTCTCTATACTCCTGTATGCTAATACATTACAATCTTGTGTACTCCTGTATGCAAATACATTAAAATCCTGTGTACTCCTGTATGCAAATACATTATACTTCTGTATGCTAATACATTACACTCCTGTATACTCCTGTATGCCAATACATCACACTCCTGTATACTAATACATTACACACCTGTACACTCCTGTATGCCAATACATCACACTCCTGTATACTAATACATTACACACCTGTATACTTCTGTATGCTAATACATTACACTCCTGTATATGAATACATTACAATCCTGTATACTCCTGTATTCTAATACATTACACTCCTCTATACTCCTGTATAATAATACATTACACTCCTCTATACTCCTGTATAATAATACATTACACTCCTCTATACTCCTGTATAATAATACATTACACTCCTCTATACTCCTGTATAATAATACATTACACTCCTGTATACCAATACATTACACTCCTGTTTGCTAATACATTACTCTCCTGTATACTAATACATTACACTCCTGTATAATCCTCTAAGCTAATATATTACACTATGTGTCAGCATGACATAGACTGTTGTTGGGATAACACACGGTGTGCCCTGACAGCAGGCTTACTATACAGACAGCTCTGGGGCTACTCTAGGTCCCCAGAGCTAACTTTATACATATTCCTCAGGCTCCATCATGCACTGGGAGTCCCGGTAACCCGATGGGGTCCGGGAATTCCTTCTGATTATGCTGCAGTCATGGACCTCAACAATCAAAGGGTTAAATGGCGAGAATCGGAGGCTTCTCCGGTCCCTGCCATTCAGAGATTAAAAAAAGAAAAAAACATAAGTGTACAAAAAAGTAGTTAAAAAATTGTGCCTACATTGCATAAAAAAATACAAATATTCAACATCCACATGGCCGTAAAAACCTTTAGAATTTAACATTTAGTGTAAAATGTGAATGGTGTAAAAAATTATTTTGAAAAACAAATTCAGAAAAACACTTTATTTCTGTTCATGCTGAAATTTCTTTTTAAAAGAATTATGCAGTAGTTTACATGTAAACTTAAACTACTCCCAGCAAAAATACAACTTCTCCCGCATAATACAGGTCCTCATACAAATGCATCATTGATTAAACATATGGGCCTCATTTATCAAGACGGTCTAATAGTCTATTTTTGTTGCCCATAGTAACCAATCAGAGCTCAGCTTTCATTTCCTCTACTGCCCTGAAAAATTAAAAGCTAATCTCTGATTGGTTACTATGGGCAACAGAAACAGTCATATTCTTAGATAGTATTGATAAATGTTGGTTGGGGGGCCCAGTGAACAGCTCTGCCCAGGGGCCCATAATGTTGTTAAGATGGCCCTGGTCGGTAGGTATGTAGGTGCTAGAAAAGTGAGGATTCTAAAATGTTTCTGCAGAGATGAATCATGGTCGGGAGAAGTCATCATGGCGGTCTGGGCCAGATGGAGAAGAGAAGGGAAAGTGAACGACTCTGATCAGAAAAGACGTCTAATGTAAGTCACTAAATGTAACTACAGTGTTATCACATACAACTAGTATCTACCATTATATGGTCACTGTATGGCATTAATATATGTCTTCAGAGCCTGTGTACAACTAATAGTCACATGTGGTCATTGCGTTTGGCCATGGTCTCACAGTATTATTTGATCCTTAAGTAGTAATAGTTTTGGGTCTTGGTTTTGTGGAGGTTTTTTTAGTAACAATGATTCGTATGGTTTATTTGCTCCATGTATAGGCGTATTTTTTTTGTGACTGTTATTTATAAGGTAGTACACTGTCATACATAGGTGAGAACTGTTGAAAAAGCAAATTTGTCATCGCTGATTTTCATTGTACAGTAACTGCTGAGGTGATGGACAGGAGCTATGTGGTATACACGCAGTGTCGGACTGGGGTGGCCATGGCCCACAGGTGGAGTTGACTCTAGGGGCCCACCAGGTGAGTTTTTATGGGCCCACCAGTGGAGCTTATTTTAGGGGCCCACCCTTCAGCTACAGAACATGACTGTACATGCCTCCTATACTCTGCCTCTTGCTTTTTGTCTCTCTTTCTCTGCTTTTTTGCCTCTTCTGAGGATGTATATGTAGTTAAAAAACAACTTTAGGTCTACCAGCTCAGGGGGCCCTTTGGGGGGGTTTTCCCCCTTTCCCCCTGGGGCCAGTCCGAGCCTGAATACACGTAAAAGACAGGAACATACTTTTTTTTTTCTCTGTAAAAATACATGCTGCAGTTCACAATGTGGCATAAAAAACGTTGTGTAAAACCCAGCCCTATGAGCAAAACAAAAAGGGGTTTTGTCCCCAAACATTGATTCATCTTCCCTCATTTGTTTTCTTATTTTCACTTTAATTCAGGGGCGTGTTTTTGCTTCCCACTAGGCTTCGTGAAGCCAGGTCTGTAGCTATAGCGACCAGTCTGGCAGCCAATCAAAGGATCAAACAAGTTGTAGCTTATAGCGCCCCTGAGGAGTGAGCAGCCCATACAGAATAGGTGGGGACACGTTAAGGACACATTTTGCAAAATGACTTGGTTTTTGCAAGACTTTAACTAAAGCAATCCTTGTAGTAAAAAACCCTTTACCAAAGGCCCAGGCCTGGTTTTTTGGGGACCCAGCAAAGCCCCTGGTTACACACTTTTCCAGCTGCTGCCTTACAATGCATACATCTTTATTTTTATTTTCTGGTGCAATTTTTGCATTGCTTGTATACATGTATGCACCATTACGTATACCTTGACTTTGTGAATCCATAGCTCCTCTCATCTTCAGGGGTACAGTCCTCTTATTCTGACGTTTCTTATTGCTTTCTACTGTATACTTACCTTTACTACATGTAACATGGTTTCATTGTTTCAATATACCATCTCCTTCTATGTAAGTTCATAGCATTTTCTCATCCCCTTACTATTTGCAGCATATGTTTATACTGGACAAACAAGCTGCAATTCCCTCAGCATTTCAGTCTAAATAACCTGCCTTGGATCCCTACAGGGTTAATTTGCAGGGGCAGGAGGGGTATAGTCTAGCAGGTCTATCCCGCCCCTTTGGACTGTGTAGGAGTGGAATGTTCTGTCTGACACCCTTTCTAGAGATAAGAGGCGCATTATTGATGATGTCAGACCAGAAGAACTCTGTGACTGCTGTGTGCAAGGCATGTGAACCCAGTGCCTCTGCATCACACTGAAGAGATGTAAACAAGTCTCTCCTGCTTGCAGCTTTTAGCTTGTTACCGCTGATTAGTAAGTCCATTGCAATTCCTTATCTGAAAGGGGATTGAAAAATTTCTGTCTTCTGTTTTTAATCCCCCAAAATAGGACTTATTGGCACTTGAACTTGGTCGTGTTTGGGGGTTGCTCTAAAATTAGATTTGCGTCTTTCCCAGTGATGATCTTTATTTTTTGGTTAAATTTTCATTTAAGGATTGAATAGCCTAAAATTATTCTACATCATTTTGGGGGGACAGACCCACTATCACACTGCACCTCGGGGCCTCCACTCTTTATATAGGGACACACTGAGGTTGTACTTCTCATGCTTTGTCACTTGGGTTATCGCATGCTTTTAACATTGCTGTAGGGGGAAAACAGGGTTTCCCCTTGAGTAAAACGAGTTTTTCCTGTTTGGGAACTACCGGGGTGGCAGACATAGCAGCTGCTGGGCCCCATGGCAGCTGCTACCATGTCTGCTATCCCCACCGCCCCCCCCTTTGCCCCTTGAAACCGGCCCGTGTCCCAAGCATTCAGAGGCAGGAGTCACACTGCACGGTATTAACAAAGTGGAGCGCTGCCGGTGCTTCACTCTCTTAAACCGCTCAGTAAGCAAAGGTTCGGGCCCCTTAAAAGGGGTTTTTTTGCGGACTTGCCTTTACTGCTAATAAGCAAATGAAAAAACCCAAGCGAGCTGAGGAGAGAGACAGGGCCAGAGACAGAGCCGCAAAAGGGTCGGTGAAATGTTTCACCAATCAAACTAAACCTTTCTCCACACCCTCTTTAAAGCTTTTTCATTTCCCTGTATCAGATAAAGAGGGATCTATAAAAACCACAACAACTAGGGGATTCTGTATAAAAAAACCAACATATTTTACCATGCCTTAAAAAGTTCTTCCGCTCCCTTTCATAAATAAAAAGTGTTTTTCGCAAGCCCGGCCAGAGCTCTTGTCGGGTCGTATCTAATAAAGTTTTTAAGAAAAGGGTAGGTAAGGCGCCTTTTTGCTCTCTAGGTGAAATTTTTTGTGATAATATATTTAAAAAAGTTTTTTCCCTTTTTGGGGAGGATCCCCCACGTCCCATTCATGGGTGGCAAAACCCTTTAAAGAGGTTGTCTGACAATTGTCTACATTGATTCTCTTACCTAGTCCTGTTTTTTTGGGTGCATTTTTAAATTCAGGGACGTGTTTACGGGTTTTACTGGGCCCCTGTAGTAGGGGGGTCGGTCTGTGCTTTAGCGACCATTTTGGCACCCTTTCAGGAGAGTAAACTGTCTGTAGCTATACGACCTGAGGAGCTGAAGATCCCATACAGAGGGGTTTATTTGGATAGGTGGACACTTTTAATGATTGAAAAGTGACTTGATTTTGCAAATCTTTAAATAAAAAGCAATCCTTGTTGAAAAACCCCCTTAAGCTTGCCGCCCCCGCCCTCAGTGCTGATTACGGCGAGATGATGTCACAGGTCATCATGGCGGTTTGGACTGGATGCAGAATAAAAGGGAAAATAAACCCCTTGTAGAGAAACATCACCTCGAGTCCAAGGTAACTGACTGTAACACTTTAATCCTTTTAAATGTAAATTATTATATGTCTGCAGAGTCTGTGTACACGGGATCTACCATAATGGGCCTGTATGGGGGTTTTATGTAGTCTGCAGAGCCTGTTATTATGTACCCCATATGGTGGTAAATTGGTCTTTTTAATGATATTATTCATAAAAGTATAGGGGAATTTTTCATCACGTATGGTGGAATGGTTTTTTTTATACTGATCTTTATTCAGTATTTTTATAGGGGTATTATTTAGTTACTATGTGGAGGTAAATTTTTGGTTTGTTTGGTGGTTAATCCCCCTCCATTTGTAGCGCGCTATTTGGGAATGTTGGTTTTTGGATTGGGTTTTTTTTGGTTTCATATGATCGTGAAGGGAGTATTTTTGCTCTTTTTTACCTAGTAACTGCTTGATTAAAGTTGTCTCTGTAAATGGTTTGGGGTGGAGGGGCCCATCCAAAAGTTTGTTATGGGGCCCAGGCTTCTCTAGTTGCGCCCCTGGTCTAGCCACAATAATACCTAAAGTTTACATTGTAGCACTTGCTATTTCGAAATAGGCTTTTACTTACTTTCTGTGTTTAGCGACAAGGCATTACATGCATGAAAACGGCAATGCCACAAATTTAAAGTTTTTTTAAAAGGAGGGCCAGTATACGGGGTGTTCATTTCTGATCAGATTTCTTGGTTGATTTTTTAAGATATGTAGTGCAATAATTAGCTTTTTTGGTTTACTAAAAATAATAAAAAAAAAATATAATAAAAAATAATTATTATATTAAAATGGTATGACAAAATTATATAAAACCCGAAATAGTCTAAATCCCCAGGGGGTCAAACTGGCCGGGCCCCCCACTGTTGGAAAATCAACTCCCTCTGCATTTGTATTTCTGTAACAGTGGGCATGATGGGAGTTGTAGTTTCCCAACAGCTGGAGGGCCGGCAGTTTGACACCCCTGGCACTCTAATCTATCTAAATAACCATTAGTTCAATTAATGTATTATGACTGTTGTATACAATTTTAAAGGGCCAAACCTTTTTTTTACATAGCCTTCTGGCGCTTAGGCTTGGCAAGCAGGGTCCAGATACAGAAAGACCGGATCTCCACTTTCCCTAAAGGATGCAGCCAGCGCTTGGCTGAGACCCCAGCACAGGGAGTGGGCATCATCTTGGATTCAGAGCTATGTTTAGCAGCTCTCAGGCAGTGGCACAGTTCTGACCGTATTAGTAGGAAGATTGGTGCTAAAGTGGGGGGAAGGGAGGCTCAAAGGGGAAGGCCCACTGGAAATCCGTGGAAAACCTTCGGTGGGCCCCCTTTTCCCCGCGGAGCCCCGCGGCCCCCAGGAGCTGACACGGCCCGGGCCATCATGCCCGGGAACATGGGGGCTCTGCCCCCTTTCTCCCTTGGGCTTTAAAACCCTAGACCCCAGACCTAATAGGATCGGGCTAGTCACCTGCAGGCGGCGCGCTAGATCATAGTGCGCCGACGTGCCCGGCTTCAGTAGGAGAAGCCCGAAGGAAACCGACCTGCTTCAGCCATTTGCGGAAATGGAAAAGGTGGTGGATTTATTTTTTTTTTTTCTGGGGCATTTAACCGGGCTACGGGGCAGCTAGCTACCTGGTCATGGGGGAGCTAGCTACCGGCTACTTGGGTCAACCTAGCTACCGGGCTACTTGGGGTGCAAAATCCAGCTACCGGGGTCAATTTACCTGTTCTGGGGACAAACTACTTGGCTACCTTGGGGTTAGACCTGGGGCAATTTCCCCCTTGGGCCTACTCTTTGGATCCCACAGCCAAGCTGATTAGTGTTTCTGTTCTTAAGGTTCCCCCCTCTGGACTGTGTCGGACGTGTGTTGTATCCATTTCTTTAAGAAATTGGTCAGTGAGGTGGACTGGGAGTCATCTGCTGCAGCAAGCCGACCCTGCTTTGTGGTGGGTTCTGGTGAAAACCAGCGGCCCCTTAGACTCCACTCCGCAGTGCGGCTTACACTACTGCTTGTGGTGGCTTAATGGATCCACTGCTTGCGGTTTCTACAGCAAGATCCGGCCAGGTATCCCGTCAAGGTGCCGGACATATGAGATGTCTCCATGGTGATCCCCACAATCGCAACAGAACACCCAGCAGATCCAACAAGTGCAATAGCTGACTGCTATGATGCAGCAGCTTCCTGCAGCTCAGCAGCAGCAACCATCACTTGCAGCTACCTCAGTATCTGAAGCTCCAGTGGTGTCCATCCCGTTCATCACACAGTGCGCCATGCACGTGGAACTCATGGCAAATCAGTTCCCTTCTGAATGCTCCAAAGTGGCTTTCATGGTCAGACTCCTCTCTGGGAATGCCCTGGAATGGGCCACTTCCCTCCCGAATAGGGACAAACCAGTCAAGGCTAATCTCCATACATTCCTGGTTGACTTCTGCAGTGTCATTGAGGAACTTGCAAGTGCCTCTTCTGCCGAGATCGCACTGCTGACCTGAGTGACTCCACTATTGGGGGAAAATACCTTCAAATTCACATTGGCCTGGGAAATTTTCATGCAATTATGTGGCCCTAAGAGCCATGTTCAAGAAGGGCCTTGCCAGCAGAATGAAAGATGTTCTGTTTGGTTGGGATCATCTGTCTTCTCTGAGTGATCTAATCCAATTGGCCACTCATATAGACATTTGCAATAGAGACAAGGGGGGTTAGAAAAGCCCCAAAAACGGGTCCACCCCCACGCTGCCTAGCCCATTTTGCCCCGGGTTTTAAAAAGGCACCCTGCTGCCCCGCTGGACGAGCCCCCTGATCAGAGGAATGATCTCGCGACGTGAAAATCTGTTCCTCTTTTGTGCCGCCCAGAGCACTACCACCAAATGCCCAGAAGCCCCCGGCAGTCCCCAGGAAACGCACAAAGGTTTTGGGAAGGTTCACTGGGGGTCGGGACCCATCCCAATCTGACCAGATGGTGCAAGTTACCCCACTAGGAAATTTTTGTTTAAAGCCTCTAGCTTCTGGATGAGCCGGGAATTTTAAGAACGCTTTCCTGGTGGATACGCATTGCCTCCCATGGTCGCCTAACAAACCTCGATTCTCCTCCATTAATGGTGAGCTCTTAAGGACTATTAAACCTTAAGAACCTGTGTCCTTGGGGGTGGGGCATACACAAGGAAATTGGGTTGTTTTCATTGTTATCCCATTTTTCCCTCAGCAAGTCTCTGGGCTACCCCCCATACCCCATGTCAAAAAGACAGGGAAGTCACACTTGGAAAAAGTTTTGGGGAACCTGCCCGGGGCCCCCACTTTTTTCCACTGTCGCCTTTCAAAGCTTTGCTGGGTCTGCCTGCTACGTATCAGGAATTTGCTAATGTATTCTCTGAGAAGCACAAAGAACAACAATACCAAAGTACTTAGTAAGAGTACTTAAAAATACACAGAAATATATTTCCCCAAAAAAAAAGCCCAAATTTGAAGAATCTGTGTTAAAACCAATTTTTAAATATGTACCTTTTAAAAAGGGTAGGAGTATTAAAACAATAAAACACAAAAAATAAAAAAAAAAAAAACTTTTATATGGGGGCCCCATTAGGGTAAGGATACCTATAGTATCCTAGGGGATCCAGCCTTTCCCCTACCTATGTAGGATTGTCGCCCCGATAGGGGCGGTCCCGCCCGGTTTTAGCCCTAAAAAACTGTTGACCTTACTCAATAGGGCAAGAAGCCCCCAACATGTTTCATGTCCTTAATTCACGCTTCAGGGGAGGAAAGGGGGAAAATCTCACAGAAAAAGGGGAGAAAGGTATGTGTATTTAGTGTCAACAGTAGGGTACATACATTGAATAGCCCGGTTTTGTTGGTGGGTAAGTTTTTTGTTTTTAAATCTGGCTCCGACATGCCTTTTAAGGGGAGAGTTTAAAAGGGAATTAATTTTCCCTAAAGCTGTTTAGGGTCAAAGTGACAAGAAAAAAATGTTTTCATCAAAACGACCCCTTTTGTTAACCTTTCCCAGGGTAAGGAAAATTCTCATGAGGTTGTATAGGGATGGTCACCCCAAATATTATACACCCTAAGGGGGATACGAAATTAGAGAATTTTCCAGTGGTCACATCTCAAACATGTGTCCACCCCTCACATATTGTTCCCTCCCCATTTCTGGCGCACTTAAATAGTAACGCTCAATGTAACCAAAGATCCTTCGGTCCTCTCTGTGGAGGGACCATCCAATTCCCTCCCTGGGGTGGGGGGGGTATGTCGTCCAAGATCGAAAATTTTTAGACACTTAGGTTTCCAGGGGTTACCACAGATTTTCTGGCCAGGGAGTTTGCGGGGATTCCTGATGCATTTGGTGTTTCCCCCAAATTTGTTTCCCCGGGAACTCCCCCAAATTTTTTCCCAATTTTCTCTAGGCCACATTGACAGGTGGCTTTTTAAAGACCCCTTTACTTTTTCAAAATTTAAAAATTTTGTGATTTTTAAAGTCCCTATTAAGAATGTTACTATGGAAACTTTTTCCAACTTCGATGTATTAAGTCTTCTGATTACCAAAAAATCCAAGGAGACAGACAACATATTTAGATTAGTGGGGAAATTTTATGGGGGGCAGGAGCAGTAAGAAAATAATTTTTCCGAAATTGGTCTCCTACAACTATAAGGGTCTTAAAAAAAGTGGGGGTTGGGGATTACCCACACATTACATAAAAGGGGAGGCAAAAAACCTACAGGGTTTTACTTTGGGTACACAAAAACCACTTCACAAAAAATTGCCAAAAAAAAATGGGTTAATTTAAAACCCTGGTGGGGATCTATAGATGCGTGGGTGTGTGGGATGTCAAAACACGAAGTTGGAAAAAATTTCCATAGTAACATTCTTAATGGGATTAAACACAAAATTTTTCAATTGTAAAATAAAGGGGGCATTGACAAAGCCCCCTGTCAAATTGGGCTAAGTACATTGGCAAAAAAATTTGGGGGTTCGGGGAAAAAATTGGGGAACACCTGAATGAAATCAGGAATCACCCCCGAAACATCCCTGGCCAACATGTCTGTGGCTCCCACTGGAACCCCAATGTCAAAATTTACGATCTTTTGGGCGACACCCCCCGCCACCTAGGGGAGGCAATTGGGGGTCCCCCTACAAAAGAACCGAAAGGATCTTTACTTAAAGACCCGGTACCCCGGGGCCTTATGAAAGACTGGGGTTTCTGCTGTTTCCCTTTTAAACAAAAAAGGGAAAGGGGCAGTCCAAATCAATCTCTGGCCTCTAGTCTCCACTGCCACAATCTGAGTCCAGTAAGGGAAAACTCTTCCTCCCTACTATAAATGTCTCTACTCCTTTTGTTACTTCCCGATTCCCGGGGTATCCCCGCCATCCTCTCTATGGTTTGCCTCACTATCCTTCATCTTTAGAAAATTGGGGCCCGAGCCTCTAGGGCCCATCGAAAAAAAAAAAAAAGCCATTGACTATGAAAGCCTATCATTGTCTTTGGGTTTATTTACTAGTTTTTTTCTCTGCCATTAAACTTTTCACTTTTTTTTTTTTTCTGTGGTTCAACACAGTTAAAGCAGGTCTCCATATTACGAGAAAGAGTGCCGTGCGTCACTTCCCCTGAGCCGGGATCCGAAAGCTATCGCCCGGGGGTTATTTGGGGCGGCCCGGGAAACACAAACCGGTTCACACCGCTACGGCACGGAACCCAGTAGGATAGTGCCTATTGACGTGCCTTCTGTGACAGGAGACCTTGACCGAGATGAGTACCTAATAGAACGGTCTGGGGTTTTTTGATATTTCCGACCTCCGAAAACCCCGCTGAGCGGCTCAATGGGGATAATGGTTTGGATAACTGTGTGGACTCCATTTTCTCACTTAAAACCCTATGTTTTCCCCAACGTTTATGGGCGAGTATATGATACGGACAATTGGGGCATTTGAGCGTTTCTATGGGGGGTGCTGCCTAGAAATGGGGGGGGAACAATATGTGAGGGGTGGAACTGTTTGGATGTGACCATGGTATAGCCCCCTAAAAAGTATCCCCATTAGGGGGTTTTAAAAATTTGGGAGTGACCTTTTCCCCATAATACAACCTATGAATAACTCTGTACCCGGAAAGGTTTAAAAATGGTGGTTGTGATGAAAACATTTTTTTCTTGTCACTTTGATTTCCCCTAATAAGCTTTAGGAATATTATATTCCGTTAAACTCTCCCCCTTAAAGGGCATGTCGGACTCCCGATTTAAAAGCAAAAAACTTAACCACCAGCTAGACCCGGGCTTACGATGTTTGGGGAAACCCACTGTTGACCACTAATACACATCCCTTCTCTCCCTTTTTTCTGTGAGAAATTTTCCCTTCCGTCCCCTGAAGCGATGTATTTTGGGACATCAAAAACATGTTGGGGCTTCTATGACCATTTGAGTAAGGGGGGGCAACAGTTTTTTTTTAGGGCTGGAAACCCGGGCGGGACCGCCCCTTTTCGGGGGACAAAACCCGACATAGGTGGGAAAAGGCGGTCATGGGATAAATTTTGGGGTCCATCCTCACCCAAAGAGTCCCCATTTGTTTTTTTATGTATTTTTGTGTTGTATTTTTTAATACCCCACCTTTTTTAAAAGGGACAATTAAAAGTTAGTTTTAACAAGATTCTTCAATTTTTGGGCTTATTTCTTGGGAAACAGGCTGAATCCTTTCTCCTCATATCCCCATGATTTTTCCTATTGAGCTGCTGCCAGGTACTACTCCATCTTGGGGCCAGGTATATCCGTTATAATGTATAAGACTCAGGCCATGCAGACCTATATCCAAGATAACCTCCAGAAAGCGTTTATCTTCAAGTCTTCTCCTGCCGTTTCCGGGTTCTTCTTGTGAATAAGAAAGATGGTTCACCACACCCTTGCATAGATTGTCGAGTTCTCACCCAAATGACCGTGAAGAACTAGTATCCCTTGCCACTAATTACCGAGCTCTTTGAGCATCTTAGTGGAGTCAGAATCTTCTTCAAACTGGACTTGTGGGGGGCTGATAATCTTGTTCAGATCCGTGAAGGTGATGAGTGGAAGATGGCCTTCAATACACGGGACGGGCATTTGTAAAAGTTTTCAGTGATCTCCTATATTCTTGTGTCTTCGTATATCTGGATGAAATCCTAATCTTTTTGTCCAACCCAAAATCCCATCATACCCATGTGCCCAAAAAACCTAAGCTCTAAAGGAAAAGTTACATGGCCAAACTGGGCGTATCCCCCGCCCCGTATTTGCGCCGTATGCGCTAAATAGGGGTAAAACTCCCAGCACAGAGAATATGGATTACTTTTCCCTTCCCTGCTCGCCCCAATACAACGGGGGGAGAAATACTGTCGTTTTCCGCATGAATAAGAATGTCTATGGGGCATGGGTTTTTTGGGGCCCCCCCCCCCCCCCCGCTCCCGAGTACACGGTGTAATTGCGGGCGAAATACGTCCCGCAATTATTACCGTGTGAACATAGCCTTAGAAGTAATATTCTGTATGCCAAATGGGAGAACTGCATCTTCCATCGGCCCTACCCTTCCTCAGGTAAATCATTTCAGTCAGAGGACTGCAAATGGACCCTGCTAAGTTGTCAGCCGTCTTGCACTGACCTCGTCCAGTTGGCCTCTAGGCCTTACAGTGCTTCTTAGGTTTTGCCAACCATTACTGCCAATTCATCCCACATTTTACTGCTGTGGTGGCACTGATTATAGCATTTACCAGGAAGAATGGTAATCCTAAACCTTGGCCACTGTTGGCAATAGAAGCATCCTCCCAGCTGAAGTCTGTGTTTGCCTGTACCATCTTGTCTCAACCATATATATAGTGATAGGTTGAGACAGATTTCAGCTGGGAGGATGCTTCTATTGCCAACAGAGGTAAAGGTTTAGGATTACCATTATCTATTGTACCTCTAGACGGCTAAATCCACAACAAGCAAAACGGTCCCTTTTCTTCTCCCGGTTCAATTTCTTGATCCACTTCTGACCTGTAGAAATGGAACATCGAGGTCCATGCCCTCTCCTGTGCTTCTGATATTGTTGGTCACAAAGTTTCTCCACAGCACATCATTCTTCCCTTGCGGCGGGCTATGGTGAAAACCAGCGGCCCCTTAGACTCCAACTCATGGTGCTCAGTGGATCCACTACTTGCCATCTTTACACATGCAACAGAAATCTGGGTAAAGCTTTTGGATTTCTGACATATTCTACTTCTTTCTTTATGTGGATTTTACTGCAGTTTAAGTGGATTAGCCCCATCTAAAATGAATGTGGATTTGCCCCATCCATTAAAGGGTTTGTACATGACTTACAAAAGCTAGTTGGTTCACTGGGATATGATTAGAAATAGGAAAAGAGGAAGTATACTCCGTGACGCTCCCTTTCCGCCCCGATGGCCATTCCATACATTCTGGCTCCACAGTGAAGTTCATTGTTCACATGCTATGTGCAGGCAATCATAGGCCAGAGCAGTCATGTGCATGTAATGTTGTGGCCTGTGATTGGCTGCACATAGCACATGAATGATGGATGTTCACAGCCGGGATATGTGGGATGGCCACCGGAACAGGAGCACCATGGAGTATGCTTCTTTTTTTTCTATTTCTAATCATACCCCAGTGCACCATTGAGCATTTGTACATTTGTAAGTCCCAGAACACCTCTTTCAGTCCTGGCTCCCCTTGTGTTTTCCATACTGAAAGAAATATTTCCTTTGAAACCAACCAGGCAGCATATGTATGTTTTTGATGGGTATTTTGGGCTCAAAACGTGCATATAAAAATATGCTGTGTGAGTGCACCATACACTGACATTAATACACCAATATGCAAAACCGTACACACTGTCACACATAAACAGACCTTCTGTCGGTGTTAAGTTATGTTCACATGGTGTTTTTCAATCCGAAAAACATATTAAAAGGCGATATGTAAAATATATCAAAACACGTACCCAAAGTGTGGTACGTGTTTGGATATAAATGTACCCTGTAGTTTTAATTAGGGTGCCAGATGCATAAAATGGATCAAGAATTAACATGTCAATTCTTTGATCATATCCGTTAAACGCATCCAAAAGACTTATGTAAAACATGTATCGTCGTTTAAACGATACATGTTTTACATTGAAATGTATGTAGATCATACTGAGCATTGTTAGATACGTTTTTGGGTCCGAGAATCATACCCAAACATGCATCTAATAAATGCAGAGGGAATGTTCACACGGAATGTTGCGGGCGTATTGCAGCGCGTACTGTGCACTCTACTATACGTCTGTTGCTTCAAAAGTATGCACTGACCAGCGCGTACTTCTGAAGCACTCCCACTGACATTCACTTTCCCCGCTTAGGCGCCAGGAAAAAGTGACACACCACTTCTTTCTCCGAGCGTGTATTGTGTGCCGGGGAAAACGACAGGTATTCATAGCTCTCAATGAGAGCCATGAATTACTGTATGGGGAATAATTTGGGTGTATTGCAGCGCCGTTACGTCCCAAAAATAAGCCATGTAAACATAGCCTTAGATCTGTTATGCAGTCTCCTCACATCACAGCTTCTTGGCACTTCCCCCATCCCAGGGTCAGGTGAAAAGAGGAGCAGTTATCATGCTGCAAGTCACACACATTGGGCAGAGAAGAGGGACACAGCAGAGATTGGGCTGTGAGGAGCTTCCTAATCCTGACCTGACCCACTGTTTATCTCCTGCAGATGCCGTGAGTGCTCCCATTCCACGACCTCTCTGACCTGACGGAGGAAGCTAGGCTGTGGCAGATTTAGGACTGTGGAGGAGATACATCTTCCAGTATTTTACCTAACCAACTGGCACTAGTCCAATACGTAACAATAACCTCCAATCACAGAAAAGACAGTTACTTAACAAAAAGTTGATATTTAAGAAAGGGAAGAGGGTAAAAAGGTAAATATATGTGTAATTATCATTACTTTTGGATAGTGCCACCCTCTTCAGGGTGCCACCTTAGGACCTGCACCTCCAATCCCTAGTGGAAAATATGGCCCTGTCTCCGGCTCTTCAGTGTTACCTGCAGTGTGATACTTGGCGAGCTGCTGTGAATGGACAGTCTATAGAATATCTGAGACTTGGAAAATGTACATTTCTTTCTCCCAAAGCAGTTTTACAGTACTTCAGCACTGCTGCTGTACAAAGGTCAGACTCAGGAGAGTTCATAACCTCTATCACAGTGTACCAGGGACTACAGCCCTCACCCTTTCTGTCATCTAACAGAACAGTGAGGAGGAAGTAGCTCCAAATTACAGGGGTGCAGCCCAGGTACAATTTGTAAACGAGGGTTCTGAGTGTGAATCTTGTGGACTGTATGGGTGTAGTGCGTGCTTGTGAGCATTTTTTTGTTTCAGTAAACAAGATATTTAGCTTTTGGTTGAAATTTCAGGAAGAACATAAAATGTCTTGAAATTTGTTTTAAATTAACTAAATGAGACCATCCAATATCGGACTGGCCCACTGGAGGCCCCAGGTCCAACACAGTGGAGCCCAATGGGTCCCCGTATTGATGAGGGCCTGCCACAGCCCCATAGTGCTGACTGGGACAGCAGCGCGATGAAATGACTTCATCAGGCCGTGGCCAAGGAGCTGCTGGAGGAGCTTCCCGGCATTGGTGGCGTGATAACGTCACGCCACCAGTTTCGGGCAGAAGAGGAAGGCTGTGGTTCTATGAAATGGCATGGTAAGAACATCCCTTTCAGCTTGAATCTCCTGACTACTGGCTTCTATCGCCTGGCCTTTTGTTGTAATCTAGCCAGTGATGATTCCGGACCTGTAAGTGCTTCCAGGTTCTAAGTAAAACATTCCTTGTCCACCCTGAGGCAATGTACCTGTGTGTGACTGACCGGCAGTACAAGTACAAGGCATTCTGAGGCCTTAGGCAAATAAGGCATATAGAACCCTCCCACACAAACACAATGAAAAATTCAGCTCACTCCATACCTCCTTGCGCCCTCTTCCTGCTTGGGATAAGTTGGTGCCCTAGGCGGTCATCTACCTTGACCTAGCCATTGTCCCGGTCTTGCTGACTATTCAATATAGACCTCCACTAACAAGGTCCCTTATGGGCACATTACTGGCCTCAATGTCTGGATAAGTCCACAGAGAATCAGCAAAAGAAGGCAGTGTCTCTGGCTTCTCAGTGTTCCTTCTAGCTTTACATAGGAGAGCTGCTTAATCTGCAGAGTGTGTGCAATAAGTGAAGTAGCTATGCTATGAAGTAGCCCTGACAGGGGCATACAGTGTTTCAGCTCGTAGCTTGTCTACATGTCTGCTGACAATGTGGATCGCTGCTGCTGTACAAAGGTCAGACTCAGGAGAGATCATGATTAGTGTTGAGCGATTTTTATCGACAAAGTTGAAATCGGCAAGGTTTTTATGGTGATCGAAAATTCCAGATCATGCGATAATTAAGGTTAAAATCTGTGCATCATCTATTAAGATCGCGCCTTGTTCGGCGCTTCCTGTAATTGTGGCGGCCAGCAAATCAGATTACAGAATAGAGCAGGGTGAGATGTGTGTGCGACGTCATGACTGGGATGTGTATGGTTGCGATTGGCTGGAAAAATCACATGACCTCGTTTTACATAGAACAGCGTTTCCTGTTTCAGCCTCAGTGTCTCTCCGCGTCTCATAGGGATAGGACCTGCGCTCTGCCTGTGGCCAAACAGCTCAGCGAAATTAGTCTATTTCTGCACAGAGAAACCTCTACTATTAGCTGTGATCCTTCCAATTTAGTTAGATTAGGGATTTGAACATTTTATGTAGTTAGCTAGAGAATTTTAAAGCAGAATCTACCACTGTAAATTCACGGCGGTGGGAGCGGGGGGGGGGGGGGCCCGCGGGCGAACACAGACAAGCTCTATCTATAAAGAACACTGGATAAAGTTCACCAAGACTTAGTGTAGACATTGTAGTGGAATATCTTTATTATTAACAGTTTGCTATTGAAATATTTCCTGGATATTGGGCAGCCTGAACTTATATTGGATAAACATAATTTCTAGTAACTGCAGGTCTCTTTGTTAGCTGCAAAACTCCACTTTTATTATCAGTATACATTTCAGATAGGTGTTCAATTTTACCCATTACACCTGTGACTGTTGATATATCCACCTTGCACTTAAATTACAAAACCAGCAATCTTGTAAATCAGCACAGGTTGTTTGTTGCCAAAAAAAACCGTGTATCGTACGGAAAAAAATAACAGTTACGTGTTTTTTTGATTTTGCGCACCCCCCCTGTTCCCTTGACGCCCCGCATTTACGTAAATCTTAAAAAAAGAATTCTATATTTCCCAAAAGGTTAAAAAGGGAAAGGTGCAAAAAAAAAACCGTTTTATTATATCAAAAAATAAACGGAGTGTTTTTTTATTTTGCCCCGGCCAGAAATTTTTTGGAGACACCTTGCAAATTAAATTTGAAAAAACCCGCCCAAATTTTTTTTTTGATTAGAGGGGTTTTAGAATAGCTGTGATTTGCCGTCTTTTTTAAAAAGAGACTTTCCAAAAATATTTTCCTTTCCTTTTTCAAAATTTTTTTATTTCCCGAACATGGAGCGAAAATTTAAAGGGGGGTTTAAAACGAGCAAAAAAGGGGGGGGGTTGCACCCTGGAGGTAGAGGTACGAGGGAAGGGTGCCCCTTTCCCGTGCTGGCGACAACACGCTGCCCGGGAAAAACGGGCAGTTGCAGGAACCCTCAGGCCTGGTTTATCGCGGGTCAGGGCCCCGTGAATCTAAGTAAACGAACATCCGACCCTTTTTTGTCCTTCAGTGGTTTTTTTGCAACCTGCATCTAGAGGGCTTTTAAAACCCCCTCGTCCCCGCAGTCACGGCCCCCAAATGCCCTCCCTCAGATCATCGCATCTGTTCCCAAAATGAAGCAGCCCCCAAAAGTCAACTCTGGGCCCCACCACTGTGGATAATCCCTTTTTTGGGAAGGGCCTCTTTGAGGACAAAATTTCTGTTGGGGGGTTTAGAAGGAAAGTTAAAAGATAAAGAGGCCAAAAAGGGGTTTATTTTTTCTGCTCTGCGCCCCCGTTACTGATGCCATTTAAAAGGAGGTGAAGGAAGGGTCAATCGGCCCAAAAAACCCGGGGCCCGGGCGGCAACGCCTTGCAAATTGGGCCCCTTGGGTTTTTAGCCCCCAGCTTCTGGATGCAGAAAAATCAGGCGCCAAGGGCCCCCTGTGTGATGATGGGTGAAGAAATTGCGGAAACCATTGGTCTTTTCCGCAAAAAATTTTCTTTTGGCCCCGGGGCTTCATCGGGGACGGGAGGAAAAAAGGGTGGGGTAGTGTCAATTTCGGGTCCCGAAAAAAAAAAGGGGAGAGGGGGGGGGTTGCAAAGTCCGTTGATTTTGATTCCCCCCAACCCAGGGGGTCAGGGGAAAACCCCCGCTCCTCGCTTATCGCCGTCAAAAAGGCCCCGGGGGGAAACTCTAAAAGAATGGGCCTTTTTTGGGGCAAGCCTTGTTAAACCCAGCGTTGTCATAACCCGCCTTTCCCGTAAACGAAAAGTAAAAGGCAAGAAACCTTAAGGGGGTTTAACCCACCCCCAAAACATGGTCAGTCACATGCGGGAAAACATGGTTGAAATGGAGGGAACATTTGGGCCCAAAAAAAGGGCCCAAAGGGACCGACCCCGGGGCCCTTTTCCAACCACTTTTACCCCCCCTCTGTCTCCGCCTCCTCCTCCCCGCCCCCCAAAACCCCGCGTTCCTAAGCTGCCCATGTCTTCGAGCCCATGTTCAGGGATCACCCTCCGCTTCAGCCCCCAAACCGTCGCCCCGGGGTACAATAGAAACCAAACCAAAAAGCCCCCGTTTTCCCCCTTCTCCTTCCGCCATTTTTGAGCCCGGGCACCCCGTTCAGGGGCCCTTTTTTGCACCCGCCTTTTTGTTTTCCCGGTTTTTGGGAGATTGAAAAAATTTAACCCAAAACCCATCCCAAAACCCAAAAAAATTTAAATTGTGGGCCCATTCCCCAGGTTTTTGGCCCTTTGGGAAAATGTTGCCTTTCCGTTGGTGGACACAGAGGGGTTTTCCGCCAGTCAGGGCCCCCTCGCTTCCCCCCCAAATTTTCCCAAGATCCCGAGCAGGCATTTCTTTGCCCAGAAAAGCCTTTCCCTCCCCTGGCCGTACGTTTTCATCAAAAATTTCCCCAAGGGCGCGTTGTTTGTTTTTCCTGTTTTTCCCGGAAAAAGCCCATTCCCCAAAATGACACATGGCTAGTAAAAACGGAAAAAGGCCGAATATCTTTGGGGACAGCTAAATGGGTGAGTGGGGGGGGATTTTTCTCGGGGGGGGGGGAACGGTGGCATCCGGGCCCAAAACCACGCTTTTCAAAACCGCCCAGGGATGTGCAGGGCTCTTTCCCCCAAGGGTCCTCTGGGGGGAATCCCCGGCCGGGAGACCCCCGGCGGTTTTTAAAATTTCTGCCTTCGAGACCGTCCCCCACAGAGGTCAGGAGCTGGGGGGGACGGTTTCTAAGCAACGAGCCCCCGAGCGCTGGGGGGTTTGAAAAAACCCTTGTGCCAGGAAAGGGGTGGGGGTGGGGAAAACGGTGCGAAACTGCTGGCCGCCTTTAAGATGGGTTTGGTTTGGAAAACAATCCCTTCCCTGGCACATGTCATAAACCCTTTGTCTTTCCCAAAAAATTTCTAAAGGGGTTTCCCCCCGGGTTGGGGGGGGCCTGCTGAAGAAGGGCTCGATTTTTCTGAGTTGCCTTCCGCCTTTCCCCCCTTTGCTTCGTCCCCCCTTGGCTGCTTTTGCAGCGCCCAGTGGGCCCTCCCCGGTAACCTTTCTCATTGTTGACGTGGCAACACGCTGGACTTCCACCCCTTTCACTTGCCCCAGCGATTTTTTGGGGCAGCGGCAATCCCTTTAACCCCGTACGAAGTGACACATGGCCCTTTGAAAAAACGGTACGGCCCTCGGGTTTTGGGGACCCCGGGAGAGTGGGGCGGGTGAAAAAAAAGCTCTGCCCCCATCCTTCCCGTTTTGAAGATGCCCCCCAAAATGGTCAGTGCGGACAATGCCCTTTTCAGCATGACCCTTTTTGGTGTCTTGTTCTGGAAGACGTTTGGCCACTCTGAAACCCAAAGGTCCCCGCCAGCCGGGGGAGGAGGAGACGGCACAGATGGGGGACACGGAGCCTTTCTCCCCCTTTTAAAATTTCCAAAAAGGCCGACAGTTTCACAATTTCATCGGTTTTTCATTGGAGTGGTTCGGGGGGGCCAGAGTATTTGAAAAGGTGGCCCCATAGCTCTAAAGGGTGCATCATCTAGGCAAGCCCAGGGTTTGTGTTAAAAGCTGTCCCGGGGGGCAGCGGAGGAGGGAGGGGAAGGGGAGGAGGGGAAAGGTTTTTCCCAAAAGATCGATGTTCCCGCCCTTTTCCCTCCCTTTGGGAAAAGGGTTGGCCGGGGAATTTGAGGCGGAGGAGGAAGTGAGGAAGATCATTTTTGCAGTCCCCCAGGCCCCAGAGGTTTGGGAAATGGGGGGCTCCATCCCCTCCCCAAAAGTGCTTGGATGCTCCATTTCCTCCAACATGTTTCCTGCTTTAAAGGGCCATCAAATGAAAAACAGTTCCCTGGGGGGGCCCACCCCCCGGGAAACCCCCGGTACAAAAAAAAAATCAGCACTTTCCTTCCCCCCAACCCAAATAGAGGAAAAATGCGGGAAAAAGGGAAAGACCTTGCTGATTGTTTCCCCCTGGAGAAAATCTGTTGGGGTTGTTTCCCCGTTCCCCACAGGGCACGGTGGAAAACATCAGCGACGTGAAGCAGTAGAGTCCCAAAAGTAGGCTTTTAAGCGGCAGCTGCAGGCAAGGGGACAAAGCCTAATGGGTCCCCTCTGGAAATTTTTTGGGTTTACCCCCCTCACCGACGAAAATCCCAATGCAGGGCACCCCTTTCCCAACAACAGAGTCAGTTTTTAAGATCATGGTCCCACGAATTTGCGTCTCAAAAACGATGTTTTTGCATTTTGTTCCGGACCCAATAGACTTTTGGGTACCCAAAAATGGACGAAGCCCGAGCTGGGTCGTTGCCATGAGGTGTTGTCCTTTCCCAGCAGCCAGCGTCATATTTTGAGGGGGACCTTCAGCACAGTGGAGGGAAATCATTACAGACAAAAAGCCCTCCGGGCCCTTTTTCCCCAAAAATAATGTGGATGTTTGGAAATTTCATCAAAATGAATCCCGGCATGGAACTCTGATGATTTTTTGTTTGGGCCCCCAAATTTCCCCAGGAACCCCATTTGTGCCAAATTACTTAAAATTTCCCTTTTTAAACAGGAAAAGGTCCTCTTGAAAACTTTTTTTTTTTTTTAAATGATCTTTTTTTTATGCAATTTTTTTTTCTTTTCCCAAAAAAGTTCATTTTGCGGTTTTTTCTGTGGGAGACTGTAAAGACAGCAAGGTTTCATGAAAAAACCGAAAACCATTTTTTCTCACCTTTTTCTTAAAAAGTTTTCGGGATTGTCAATGGTTTTTAGGGCTTTTTGCTGTGAGATACAGCAATAAAAAGGGTCTTTGGGGCAGAAATGGAACCCTTTTAAGGGATTTTTCCCCCACAAAATTTTTTAAAAGTGGCTGAGAAGTCTATTTATAATTTTTTGGGGTCCCTTTTTTGCTGTGGGGGACAGCTATAAATTTTTGGTCCTTTGGAACGGGAAAAGTTGGTTTTAAGTTGGGATTTTTCCCTCACAAATTTTTAATAGTGGCTGAAAAAAAAATTTTCCCTTTTTTTATAAAATTTTTTTGGGGATGGTTGCTGTGAGATTTCGCTATAAAACATGGGCCTTTGTAAAACCCGAAATGTGGCTTTTTTAAATTTTGGGATTTCTCCCTTTAAATTTTTATCAGTTTGGGTGAGAAAATCATTTTTTTATTTTTTTGGGTTTATGCTGCTTTTAAATGCAGCAAATATCCAGGTCCTATTAAAAAAATGTTGTTTTTTAAAAAGACATTTGTTCTTCACAATTTACCAAAGTGGCTCAAGGGTCATGCTTTGAATTTTTGGGGGCATTTTGCTGTGACCCTGCCCGCCCATACTACAGGTCCTTTTTCTAAAAAATTTTGTTTTAACAGACCCTTTGTTATTTTAATTGTCAAGAGGGGGCCCCAAGGGTTTATTTGGTTTCTGTTAAGGAAACGGAATAGGTTTGGACAATGGTTTTAATTGGGCCCCCATTTTGCAAAATGACTTTGTTTTGCAAAAATTTTTTAACATAAAACTATCAATTTCCCTTTTATTGAGGGAAAACCCCATTTAATTCAAATTTAAAAAAAGAGAAAAAAAGACATGGTGGGGTTCCATCCTATTTTTTAAAAAAAGTTTTTTTTAGAATTAAAAGTATAAAAAAAACCCTTTTCATGTACAAAAAAAGGGTGTTAAAAAAAAATTTCCCCCTGAATTGTAAAAAGGGGGTACAAAGGAAAAATTGGGCCAGATTTTAGGTTATTCAAAAGGACATGGAGTATGGAGCCCCGGGGCGAGACCCCTTTCCTCAGGGAAAGTTGAGTAAAAATGGGGGAAAAAAAAATGCCCCAAAATTTAAAGGGGAAACCCCCCGGGGGGGGTTTAAAAAAGCCCTTTACCCCCCAGGTTTTTTCCGTGAAGCCTCAAAATTTGGGCCGCACTCAAACCGGAGGGGGAAAACGTACCCAGGGATTGACTGTGTACAAAAGGGGAAAGGTGGGAAATTCTCACCCCTTCCCCTTCCCAAAAACTCTGCTTCAGCACGACGTTTTTTGTTGCTGGTCATCAGGGCATTTTAAACCCGCGTGTTTAAAGATGAAGGACGCCAGCCCGGGTTTTTTACCGAAAACCCCCATGTAACTCCGGCCCCGGGTCAAAGCTGTGGACCAGGAAAGGTTAGTCAATGTCCAGTTCAACTAAAAAAGGTGGTTGAAAAAACCCCCTTTTTCCGGCCTTTTTAAAATGTGGGGGTCTTTTAAGGGTTTGGGGGTCAAATTTTTTTGGCCCCGGACAGGTTTTTGTCAATTGTCCCGTGAAACTAAAAAAGGTGGTTGAAAAGCTTCCTTTTTTTTGGGACTTTTAAAAGTGGGGGTCATGCAGGGGTTTTGGGGGTCAGCTGTGGCCCCCGGGGCAGGTTTAAGTCAATGTCCAGTGAAACTAAAATGGTGGGGTTTTAAAGACTCCTTTTTCTGGCACTTTTTAAATGTGGGGGGTTATGCAGGTTTGGGGGTTTATGTGTTTTTGGCCCCAGGGGCAGGTATTGCAAAGTCCCGTGAAACAAAAATGGTGGTTGAAAAGGGCTCCTTTTTTTCCCGGCACTTTTTAAATGGGGGGGGTTCATGCAAAGGGTTTGGGGGTCTGCTGTGCCCCGGGGGCAGGGATAGTCAATGTCAGTGAAACTAAAATGGTGGTTTAAAGACTCCTTTTTCCGGGGCCCCTTTTTAAATGGGGGGGGTTTATTGCAGGTTTTGGGGGTTTATGCTGTGGGGCCCGGGCAGGGGGATTGTCAATGTTCCAGTGAAATAAAATGGTGGTTTAAAAACTCCCTTTTTTCCCGGGACTTTTTAAAAAAGTGGGGGGCATGCAGGGGGTTTGGGGGTCATGCTGGGGGCCCAGGAAGGTATAGTCAAAATCCCGTGAAACTAAATTTGGGGTTGAAAGACTCCTTTTTTTTTCAAAATTTTTAAATGTGGGGGGTTTTTGCAAAGGGTTTTGGGGGTCATGCGTGGCCCAGGACAGGTTTTAGTCAATGTCCAGTGAAAAATAAAATGGGGGTTTGGGAAAAACTCCCTTTTTTCCCGGGACTTTTTAAATGTGGGGGTCATGCAGGTTTGGGGCTCTGCTGGGGGCCCAGGAAAAGGTATAGTCAAATGTCCAGTGAAACTAAAAAAGGTGGTGAAAGACTCCTTTTTTTGGCACTTTTTAAATGTGGGGGTCATGCAATTTTTGGGGGTCATGCCCGCGTTCCAGGAAGGGGTATTTCCCTTGTCCCGTTTAAGTAACATGATGGTTCAAATTATTCTGCCTTCTGTCACTTTTTTAATTTGTGGGGAGCAGGTTTAAAGGGGCCCTGGGGTACAAGACAGGGATAGAAAAAATTTTCTGTGATTTTTTTTTCTGTGATTATAACCTAAGTGTTTGCCTAAGATGACCGTATCCTTTTGACTGTTGGGGGGTTAATTTCAGCTTCCCCACCTTGTTTGGGGTAATAATAAAAGGTGTTGTCCTTCTCCTGACTTTAATGGTCATCGCGCATAACGTGCTCACTATCGAAAAACCTTTCGATAGGGGGCCCGACTTGACTATCGACGACTCGATAGCCAACGCAATCGCTCAACACTAATCATGATCTCTGTAAAGAGTGCAGAAGACCCCACCACCATCATCTGCTGTCTCCTACAAAAGCTATGAGAAGAGAGAAGCTCCAAAATACAGGGATGCAAAAGGGTACAATGTAACTGAACAGTTCTGAGTGTAGATTGTATGCAGTGTGTGTGTACAGTATATATGCACTTATTTGTTTGAGTAAATCTGAATGATTACTGGTTTATATGTAAATAAAGTGGGGGAAATAAGTATTTGATACACTGGCGATTTCTGCAAGTTTTCCTACCTACAAAGAATAGGGAGCTGACATTTTTTTTTGGGGTACATTTCCAATTGGGGGTTTTTTAAATAATTTAATTTGTATTTCATGAAATAAGTATTTGATCACCTATTAACCAGCAAGAATTCTGTCTCATACAGATCTATTTTTCTTTAAGCAGAAATGCACAGTAATTTTTGCTGTGCATTTCAGCAAAAAAAGGCATAAAAAAACGCACCATGTGAAAGCACACTAAGAATCCCTCCTACTCTGCACTCATTACCTGTATTAATTGCACCTGTTTGAACTCGTTATCTGTATAAAAGACACACACACTCAGTCAATCACACTCCAATCACTCCACCATGGCCAAGACCAAAGAGCTGTCTAATGTCACCAGGGACAAAATTTTAGACCTGCATAAGGCTGGGATGGGCTACAGACAATATGCAAGCAGCTTGGTGAGAAGGCAACAACTGTTGGCGCAATTATTAGAAAATAGAAGAAACATAAGATGGCTGTCAAGCAGGCCCGGACTGAGAATCTGCCCGACGGGCTGCGGAGCCGGGACACATGTGGGCCGCCCGAACGCACCTGGCACTGCTCAGTACTCATATTACAGAAGCGCCGCCGCGGAGGCCAGCAAGTACTGTAAAAGAAATGTCACAGGGCGGGCTGCACCTGTGGCCACTACACGAGGCCGCTGGCCGCAACTGAGCCGGGATGCTCCGCAGGCAGCCACCAGCAAGTAACAGCCAGGTCGAGCGGCGGGGAGTGAGCGTCCGGAGTTGCCTGCAAGTGGGCACACAGACATGAGACATCTATGAGTCTGGCTGCGGCCACTACGGAGGAGCCGCCAGCTGCCACGCCCACAACTGAGGGCCGCAGTGAGCTGGGATGCTCGGCAGTGGCCGTAGCTAGTCTGTGCTGGCTGGTCACTCTGTGTGACAGTGTGTGATGTCGTGGTCACATGTCAGGAGGCGGGGCAGGAGGTGCGCGCAGGGAGGGGTGGAGGCCTCTAGCTCACAGTGAACAATACAAATGTTCACTGGCTCCACCTCCCCAGTCCTGCATCCTTACCCATGCTGAACGCGCCTCTGCCTCTCCTGGAAGCCGGCTCTGCTCCTTCAGGATTTCCTCTAATAGTAAGTAGCTTGTAGCTTCATTACTTGGGGTCTTGCCACTTGTCAGCCTGGTAGTAGGAAGGCAAGGCCCAAGGGAAGTAGGTACATAGCTACCAACCTCCCTTGGTGTCTGTTCTCCTACATATCTCCCTTGGTGCCCACCTGCCTACGGTCCTCTCTTGGTGCCCGCCCGTCTGCCTATCTACTTCCCTTGGTGCCTGCCCAAATGCCTACATACATCCCTTGGCCCACCTCCTGACCTCCTGGTCTGCCGCATGCCTACGTACCTCCCTTGTGCCTGCCCCCCCCGTATGTACCTACTTGGCCTACCCCCACCTACGTACCTCCCTTGATGCCTGCCTGCCCGCCCGCCTACATACTTCCCTTGATGCCTGCCTGCACGCCTGCCTACGTACCTACCTTGATGCCTGCCTGCACGCCTGCCTACGTACCTCCCTTGATGCCTGCCTGCCCGCCCACGTACCTCCCTTGATACCCCTCTGCCTACGTACCTCCCTTGAGACCCGTCTGTCTACGTACCTTCCCTTGAGACCCGTCTGCCTACGTACCTCCCTTGGTGCCTGCCCGCCCGCCTATGTACCTCCCTTGGTGCCTGCCCACCCGCCTACGTACCTCCCTTGATGCCTGCCTGTCTGCCTACCAACCTCCCTTGGTGTCCGCCCGCCTACGTACCGCCTTTGGTGCCTGCCCGCATGCCTACGTACCTCCCTTGGTTCCTGCCTGCCGGCCCGCCTACGTGCCTCCCTTGGTGCCTGTCTGCCTACGTACCTCTGTTGTTGCATGCCTGCCCGCCCACGTACCTCGCTTGGTGCCTGCCCGCCCACATGGGCTGGTAGGACCTGTGTGCCAGGGCTGCTTTTGATTCCCAGTCCGGCCCTGCTGTCAAGCTTCCTCGGTCTGGGACTCCATGCAAGATCTTGCCTTGTGGGGTAAGGATGATTCTGAGAAAGATCAGAAATCAGCCCAGAACCACACGGGAGGTGCAGAGGTAGCAGTCGCTATTGGGCCCTGCAGCCTTAAGGGGCCCAAAAGCCCTCCTGCCACATAGGATGACACCAGTATTATAAATAACACATAATAGCTATGGGGCACAATTTCACTTTTTGCATTGAGGCCCAGTATTTTCAAGTTACGCATCTTCGCCAGACACAACACTTCTGAATGCACAAATTGTGCGGGGACAAGTCACGGGTGCTGAAATAACTGTTTTATGTTAGTTCTGTCGCTGCCCAGGTCCAATGGATTTACGGTATGTGCACCAAAGCAACATGTGAGCCAGGTACTAATTTATTATGAGTAAGCGGTATCTCTTGTTTACTGCAGAGTGCTGCTGTGTTTTGTATGTTTATAGAGATATTTTCACAATCTATACCACTTGATTAAAGTGGTATTCCCATTTCATTAAATTAGCTTTAAACATGTAGGCAAAAGTCAATAAAATTATTACCAAGCACAGTCCTCAGATCTATTTCTACGTGATCTTTCTCTGCTTAAGCAGAGTTACTGCCCCGAAAAGGAGGACACCGCACGTGCCTATCCCTGGACGATCATGATGTAGACTGGAATACACAAATCAACCAGGACAAACTAACAGGGAGCGGACAGGAACCAACAAAGACAAAATGTGCTTAGACAAGCTGAGTTCAAACCAGGAGGGGATTACAGAAATGAGAAGCAGAAGAAGATCAAGCGCTATGTATCATCCAGGTCAGGTACTGGTCAGATATCCTTACTGGTCATCTAGCATGCAGACTGAAGTAAAGTACTGAAACACAGTTGGACGTGTGCATTCTAGAGTTAAGAGATCGTCTCATTTAGTTCATTTAAAGCAAGTTCAAGAGATTTTATTTTTATCCTGAAATTTCAACCAAAGCCAAATATCCCTGACTCTTTGTGAGTGTATGTGTATATATTGTGTATATGATTAAGGCATAAACCAGGACCTAGTGTCTGGTCATAAGAGTAATTAACAAGTACAGATGGGTTAAAACTATTGCTACACTGTGGGCCTGGTCTCTCTGGACAGAGCGGAGTTGCTGCTTACACATGGTGTCAAGCTGTAAGGTAGAAGCTGCTGTTACAATGTTTATATGACAAAGAGAGAACTGTCTTTGTAGAGCTTGGAACAGTGAAAGGCTGTCTGTGATTTTTCAGTTCTATTTCAACCACAAACTTAACAACAAAGCCAGAAAAACTGCTGTGAATTACTACAGAAAAACGTACAAAGTGCAATGCTGTTATCTTTCATGACTAGTCTTTATATATGTTATATGCTATGCATTATTGTTGTGGATATCATTTTTACCCCTCCTAGCCTAGTCCTGATTGCTACTGTATTACCCCAGCCAGTATTTATTAGGTGCTTCTTTTATATTTTTTTTACTATAATGAATAAAGATATCTATTTTTAAGCTAGTGATTGTACTTTGGATGTTTTTCTGTAGTGTGATTTTTCAGTGACTGCCAAGCAAAGCTTTTCACATTAAGCGGGTGTATGTATACAGTTGAAACCAGAATATTACATACACTATATAAAAAGACACATATGCATGTTTTTCTCACTATCTGACATGAAATCAGAATAAATCTTAACGGTTTTAGGTGAATTAGGATTATCAAAATTATTTATATTTGCCAAATGCCAGAATAATGAGAGAGTGAGAGATTTTTTTTTTAAGGCATTTTTATTACTTTCTGCAAAGTCAAACGTTTACTTACATTTCATTAGTATTTGGTATCATTGCCCTTAAAATGTATGACTTGAGTCAAATGTTTAGGATATCCTTCCACAAGCTTCTCACAATAGTAAGTAGGAATTTTGGCCCATTCCTCCTGATAGAACTGGTATAACTGAGCCCTTTCTGTAGGTCGCCTTGCTCACACCTGTCTTTTCAGCTTTGCCCATTAATTTTCAATAGGATTGAGATCAAGGCTTTGTGATGCCCACTCCAAAACATTGACTTGGTTATCCTTAAAGGGGTTGTTTCGCTACAAAGAATAGCTTTCAAATTGTAGGGAACACAAAATAAAGACATTTTCCAAATATATTGCTTTGTTCATCTGTTTCCCTTAAGGAGATACAAATGAATTTATGACCTCCCTGGCTATTTCAGTTCCCTCAGTAACCAACCTGTAAACCATTCTTCCCCCCTGCTGTTTGTTCTATGTGATAGCAGTGAGTGACATCATCACACAGGTCTCACAGCCTCTGTGCTGCTAGGCAGTAAAAAGCTTGATTTATCTCAAGTAAACAGCACTGTAATTAGGGCTTTTGTTTGAGGGATCAGATAAAAAGTCCTGTTAGTAGTTTCAGAAGCTTCTGAGCTAATCTGATCTAATTAGCAACTGAAAACACAGAGCTGGATTCACCATGGAGCTTATGCAAATTTCAGTCAGTCTGAACCAGGAAGTGACAGAGTATTTCATTCATGCAGCCTATGAAACTCTGTAGTGAGACAACTCCTTTAAATGACTTTGTAACCAGTCTGACAGTATGCTTCAGGTCATTGTCCATTTGGAAGACCCACTTCCTCCCAAGCTTTAACTTTAAGCTAATGTCTTGAGATGTTGCTTCAGTGTTGCCACATAATCTTCTTTCCTCATGATACCATATATTTCTTGAAGTGCACCAGTCCCTCCTGCAGCAAAACAACCCCACAACATGATGCTGCCATCACTGTGTTTCACAGATGAGATGGTGTTCTTAGGCTTCCAAGCTTCTCCCTTTTTCCTCCAAACATAATGATGGTCATTTATGGCCAAACAGTTCAATTTTAGTTTCATCAGACCACAGGACAGGTCTCCAAAAATGTAGGTCTTTGTACTTGTGTGCATTTGCAAATGTTAATTTGGCTTTTATATGTGGTCCAGGCTGCGGGCGCACTCGTACCCCTACAGCGCAGTCTGTGCCCGGGGCGGGTGGCTCCACGAGCGCACAAGCCCCCGCAGGCGCCCTTCCTCATCTGACCGCGTTCCTGTCTCTGTTCCCGGCCATTGTGCGCGCCCCCGCTCCTTAGGGCGCACACGCGCCGGCTCTGTCAAATTTAAAGGGCCAGCGCGCCGATAATTGGAATCACCTGCTGCTGACCCTATATTAATGCTCCTGGCCCTTGCCGATTCCATAGTGCTCATACCTATGCGAGGAAGCCCTTTCTACGTTACGTTTGCCTTTCCTGTGTACCAGTCCTACCAGTTCTCCGACCACGAACCTTCGCTACCTGCCCTGACCTTCTGGCCCGTCCCTGACTACGAGTTTGCCTGCCGATTCAGTACTGCATTATACCTTGGCTACCACTGCAAGCAAGTTACACCAGGGTTAGCGACCTGGTGAAAACCAGGACCCACTTAGACTCCGCTCCGTGGTGTAGCTTCCGCCATCGCTTGTGGTGGCCCAGTGGATACATAACCTAGGACCGTTACACCTCTATCTAGGACCGTTACAACTTGTTTCACTGTGGATAGTGACACAATCCTACCAGCTTCCGTCAGCATTCTCACAAGGTCTTTTGCTTTTTTTCTTGGGTTGATATGCACATGTCGGACCAAAGCACATTCAGCTTTGAGACACAGAACCCGTCTCCTTCCTCAGTGGTATGATGGCTGGACATTCCCATCTTGTTTGTAATTGCATATAATTGTTTGTGCAGATGAACAAGGCACCTTCAGGTATCTGGAAATTGCACCCAGGGATGAACCAGACTTGTGCAAGTCCACAGTTTTCTTTCTGATATCTTGGCTGATTTATTTAGACTTTCCCATGATGTTACACACAGAAACAGTGTCTTTCTGATGTGCATTAAATAAAAAAAAAACACAGGTGTGTATCTAACTCAGATGTTGCCAATAAATGTATCAGAAGCTTCCAAAGATATGACCTCATATGGGCTGTCCCAAATTGTTTAAAAGCATAGTAATCCTTGTGTATGCAAACTTTTGACTTTGCAGAAAGAAATAAAAATGCCTTTAAAAATTTTTCTCTCTCATTATTCTGGAATCTGACAATATAAACAATTTTGGTAATCCTAATTGACCTAAAACGAGTAAGGTTTATTCTAATTTCCTGTCAGATAGTGAGAAAAACATGCATATGTTTCTTTTTTATATAGTGTATGTAAACTTCTGGTTTCAGACCACACACAAATATATAGCACCACATGTGTGAAAACTGTCTGGAAGCAAGACTTTCTTTGTTGCCCAAAGCCATCAATCAGAGCCCCTCTCTCGTTTTTTCAGAGCACTATGTGAAATGAAAGGAGGACTCAGGTTGTTATGGGCAACAACAAAAGTCTTAGACAAAGACCTTTTTCATACATGAGGCCCATAGTGTGTATTTTTAAATAAGTGCATTTTATAAAGACTGTCTAGTACATTGTGTTTTTATTATATTTCAGGTATTCCATGGCTGTTTTATTTTTTCTTCTTTTGGTCCTTGGTTCTTATCCAGTAAATGGAGTAAGTGCCCGAAAACCAAGCATGTTGTTGTTTTTGGCTGATGACCTTGGAATTGGTGAGATTGGTTGTTATGGGAATAACACCATAAGGTAACGGATTGTAGCTTTTTTCTTATTTAACAAGATGGAGGTCATACTGTTGCAGAGACCCCCATCAAGTGTTAAAAAAAGGACAGAAGTGCTTAGCTGAGCACTTTGTTTCCCCACTAGTTGATGCCATGCTTATAGACTTTCTAATAGCCCATGCTCATCTAATGAGAAGAGACAGCACTTAGCTTCTATTCGCATCAAATTTTGGCTCACAGGATCCCGACCAGTGACAGATGGCCAAAACTTAATGTGGATGGGGCCTTAGCTGAGTGCTGTCTCTTCTTGCTAGGTGAGCATGTGATCAGCTAGCAGGGAAAAACAGTGCTCAGCTAAGCATTTCTGTCCCTTTTTTTAGCAATTGATGGGAGTACTTGGACGCTCATGAATCAAAACTTCGGACACATCACTGTGACATGTGTAAATGAGTTAAAAGTGCACTTATATTTGTTTACATTTTATATCATATATTTTTTTACTGTTTTAATACTGTAGATCTCTCCTTTCATCAGCGTTAATGGTGTGCACAAATGACCTTGATTGGCTGCAGGATTATCTGTTGACACTCCCATTGTCTGGAGATGAAATGTGCACAGCAACTGATTTGGATATTCCAGCCAGTCGTGTGCACCCCTGATGCCGCATGCGCATACTGATTGGCTGGAATATCCAGTCAATCGCATGTACCTTTTAAGGCAATAACTTCCAGTGCCTATTGCTATATACGTACTGATTCACTGGATGTTCCAGCCAATCAGCATGCACTTATTATGACCAATCAGCATGTGTTCCTAAAGCACTGAATTAACTGTCAGCCTGGAGTTAGGCACACCTACTAAAAACATGCATGGTGAATGACTGGATATATCGCAACCAATCACAGTGGACTTGTAATGACACAATGCACTGTGTCATTACTGGTGGATGACAATTGGATAGAATATCCAGCCAATCGGCATGCATGTTTTATTAGGCATGCCTACATCCTGGTCGGCAGCAGGAGCCTGTTTATTAGGAACACACGCAATCGGCTGAATCTCCCAGCCAATTGCCATGTGTTCTTAGCAATGGGCTCCTGCAATGTCCCTGGTAGCTGCTGCTACCTAGAGGCATTGTACGTTGCAGCTGTATTCAACTTATGATGGTAGATGAGAGTCCTTTGTAAGTGGTGTCCGTTGAAGCCTCAGACCATATCACAGTGGACTTCTGTATGTGACTACATTGGAGAATTATTAGCAATTAATGTTTTATTGCTAACTGATATAGAAAAACTATAAACCTATAAAAATACTTTTCCTTTAATTCATTTGCATTATTTACTGTGGTTGGGGGTTATGATTATCTGTTTCCTTGATTATCTCATGTTTTAATTTTACACAAGACTGGTGGATCACAGGCCCTTGACTGTTTCCTAAACCTGACCGTCTTCTCAATAGGTGTTCTGCTATGCCATGTGTGTAGGCAAAACCACCTTTTTGTGGTCACTGGTTTAATTGTGGGCAAATTGTAAGTCCTTATTCTGCTTGTATGAATCATCATCATCGTTTCCTGCCCTCCTAATAATTTTGTAGTCATAAGTTCAAGAAGGATTCACAGGAAAACAGAAGAGAAAATGGGTGATCTATTGAACTTCTTACACCCTGGAACAGAGGCACCTCCCAGGCTCAGCCTAACCTAGAAAATAACGAATACGCAGGTTTCTGCACAGCTTACCTATCCTACAATACTAGGGCTGGCCAAAGGGCCAGGTTGTGCTCCTCTTCTGGGTTTATAGAGTAGGGTAGACTCCGTTCATTAGCTGAACAGCACTGGGCAAGGCACCACATACAGCACTTCTCCCTTGTGTCGACATGGCAGTGTGCAGTTATTGTGTTCACCCCCCATTTATACAGGATATATACGTATCCACATTTAAGTACTTTTTGTAAGTCCACTTTAAAGTAATCATTGCAAAAGCAGGGTATAATAAGGTATCTGGTGACTGGTTCTAAGTCTCAAAAAAGGGCTTCAATTTAGACTTTGGAAACCTTTAATATTAGGAGATATTTAAGGTATGCTCACCCACGTGTCACCCTGGCACAAAGTCCTCCTTTGGCAATCACCTTTTCCCCTTTAAACTCCATTTACCAATTTAAACTTCCCCCTCCCCCATCACCAAAATTTAAACACAGGTCCTCCCAACCTAGACCACAACTTGGCACGATCGCTCGTTACTTCAGAAATTGAGGGTAAAGCCTCCATTATGCAGAATACCATTTAAGTTGTATTTAGTTAGATTAATTCTGTTAATATAAACGTAAAATGTGTAAGTAAATTTCCATTTTTTTCGGGACCCCTAAAATAGGACGGCCAAAAAGGGTGTAAAGCTAACCCATCACTTTTTTCGCAGCCTCTTTATGTTCCCCAAGTAGATCAGCATTTTTGACTGGTCGATATCCAATCAGAACAGGTAATAAAGATATTTGTTGCTTTTAAGTAGATACATTTTAAGCTAGGAATAGGAAAGAAATATTTATCGGCAAACAAAAAAAGTTGCAATTACATCCTAACACTAGAAATGAGTGAGCCAATAATTTGACCCATGAGGTGTGTAATAATATATTTAATATACAGGCAGTCTCCGGATTGTGAACAGGATGGGAACGGTTTGTTTTTAAAAGTTAATTTGTATGGAACAAACAGGTAATTTTAAACATAATCCAGAACAAAAGGTTTTTTTTTCATTTTGTTTTGATAGCAGGGAAAAGGTTTTTACACCTTTCGCTGCGAAAATTTTCTGGTTTGGGGTTCCGTTCCACAGCACTACCTCTGTGGAACTGGAACTAAAAATTTCCCACCATGTCCCATAAGTCTCAGTTTTAACTAGGGACAGATTAAGTGGGGAACGGTTAACTCGAAGACGCCTGTATTATTTTTGAAGGTTCTGCTCAAATTAACATGGCATCTTAAAAACCCTTTTCCCTTTTATGTTCACTAATTTAGAATACAGCAAAAAAGGTGGTTATGTAGAATTGACTTAATTGAGGTCTTTTAGTTGGTTATGAACTTTTATTCTTTGAGCATGTTAAAGGATATGGATGCTTTTTCATTAAAATATTTTAATATTCATAAATGGAAAATTAAGCAACTTTATTACTAGTCTTCAAATAAAAAAATGTCCCAGCATTTTGCTGCTGTGAAGTTTGTATAAGTCTGTCGTCTAAATAGTGCTACAGAATCTCAAAGAACTTATTCTGCTTCTGTATACAGCAGATCAGAGCTTAAAGGAGTAACTTTACAAAAAGGGGCACCATTAGGTTTCGATGTGATGAAAGCCAAGCAAGGCATGGCTGAAGAAGCATTTTTTTGGCGTGTAGAAGAGAGAGCACCCACTGAAAACTAAAAGGCTATTCAAGGGCAAAAAATGGGACGTATTCGCCTAATTGCGCACCGGAGTGCGAAAATTTAGGGCTGGAATACTCCCAGTCATTACGGTAAACCACATTTTCAAAGTGAACTAGGGGTTACTCTCCTCTCCCTGCCGGAATAGCCGCGGGGGAGAAATGACATGGGAATTACAGCGGGCGTATACCCTGCTGGTAATGAATGTCATGGGCCGGCGAGGGCCGGCCCCCCCCCTCCCGCCCCGCCCCCTCCACAGGCTAATTGCAGGCTAATTACCCCTCAAATAACCGTGTAACATAGCCAAAACTCAAATAAAATAGATTACACATCCAGCATGTATAACTGGAAGGGACTTACCCATATGAGAAAATAAATTCAACTAAAACTTAGTGGTTACCTTGTGTAAATTGAAGTTGTAGCAAAATATATAAAACATTTTTTTTCCATATTCAAGCTATCCATAGCCTTCGAATAACTCTTGTAACTTATGTTGCTTTAAATAAGTAATTTATATTTTGGTTTCATTTGGTGAAATAGAGCAAAATAAAATTAAAATTTAGGTTAACTACTTTCAAAAAGTGTATTTTTACAACATGTAATTAACGTATCTGCATGAGAATAACCATGCCATGACTCATGGTATTGTGTAAACAGACCCCTCGACTGGTCCCTTATCAAGGGGCACGGGAAATTTAATACAATTTTTGCTATAAAAACATTTTTTAATGTTTAAAAGGGGGTTTTCCCCACCAAGACATTAATATTAGATAGCAAAAAGTCATAGAATTTTGGGGCCCAGTGGAAAACCTCACCTACTTTTAAAAAAGGCCCCCAAAAAATGTGTCTGAAACAGAGAGCTGGGCATGTTTGGGATGACCCCCAAACGGGGTTTTATGGGGGTTTCCCCATACAGTCAACGCATTTTTACGTACTTGGAACACCAATAGAACAGAATGGAAAGTCGTGTGCAAGCGTGACCAGCTCTCCATTCTGAGCTGACACTTCTGGGGGCCCGTTCGCAAGATAGGTGCAATTTCCACCTCTGGAACATAGACCAATCAACTTTTAAACCCCCTTAAAAGGGCCGGGGTTTTTTTTTTTGGAAAATTTTTTTTTTTTTCCCCCTCGCCTTCTGAAAGCCATAACTTTTTTATTTTTTTCCACTACATAGACACATGAGGGGTTTTTTTTGCGGGGCAAAATGTACTTTTCCCCAAAGGGTTATTCCTATACTATAGAATATACGGAAACCGAAAAAAAATTTCCCAATGGGGCAAATTGGGGAAAAAAAAAATATTTTTTTCATGTTTTTTCAGGGTTTTGCTTTACGCCGTCAATCTTCGGTAAATATAATGTTTATCTTATTCTAAAATTTTTACCAAACCCGGGAATACCAAAAAGTAGGGTTTTCCGTTTTTTTTTGTAACGTAAAAAAAATTCCCAAAACATTTCTATTTTTTTAAATTTGGCCCACGGTGCCATTTTGTGCACCCATAACTTTTTTGTACTAAAAAACCACGGACGTCATGATGGGGATTTTTTGAGGGGAAGTTACTTTTTTATCGCTAGCGGTTTTGGAATGCGCAACTTTTTTTGATCATTTTATTATTTTTTCAGTGACTTAAAAAAGACCAAAAAACCAATTTTTTTGGGATTTGGAATTTTTTTTCTTCACGGTTTTTCATGTACGGGAAAAAATAATTTTTTATGAGGACTTTTTTCGGACGCGGCGAAACCCCAAAAAAAGGTAACTTTTTTTTAAAAAATTTAATGATTTTATTTGTAAAATGGGGAAAGGGGGGGGGGATTTAACGTTTTTTAAAACTTTTTTTTTTTTTTTAAATTAACATTTAGCCCCATGGGGACTTGACCCCCTAGGTGGCGGATTGTTAATACAACAAATATTTCTGGCAATGCATTAGGGGGTTCAAAGATGGGGGTTTCCCCCCACTTCCGTCTGCGGCGGGGGGGGGCAAACCGCCAGGGAAAGTACGGGGGGCCTTCACAAGGCTCCCCACCACCATGCCCGGTCATCAGATCGGCGCAGCATAGCTGCGCTGATGCCGATGACCGTACCGATCGGTGCGCGGCACCGATCGGCGTTCATTCAGACGCCGCGGCCATCTTTGGTGCAGTATCTGATGGGTAAAACAGCGCCAGCGGGCGGAGCCAACCCCGCCGGCCGTCTGTTACTGCCGGGTGTTAGCGACGATTTGCCGCTAACACCCGGCGCTGTGCGGGGGGGTCGCGGCGCGATCCCCCTGCAAAGCCCCTTAGCGGCCCTGGGACGTACTCATACGTCCAAGGTCGTTAAGGGGTTAAAGGCATAGCCTATTGCTATATCAATTTCTGTAGGGCAAGCACCCCTTTAACATTCGAAAGGCATGCATTTATATGTAACAGCATGACTAGCTCTCCATTCTGAGCTGATGCTTCCGGGCCCATTCCCGAGGTAGGTGGAACCTGGACCTGTTGGACTTTGATGGCATATTCTATCGATGTTCTAAGGGTGCTTTCACACAGGGTGTTTTTGGTGCATTTTTGTTTGTGTTTCTTCAGCATTAATTGCTATGCATTTCTGCAAAAAAATGCACCAAAAAACTCACCAAAAAAATTCGGTGTGAAAGCACCCTTAAGCAAAATTGATTCACAGAAGAAAACAATTGAACTTAACTAGTTTTGTGCTGCTGAAAATGAATAATGCTTAATTTTGCAAATTGGATCTAATTTTCAAGATCCAGAGGAGGTTGTAATTACTTATGACAGCTTTTATGAAGACTTATCAAAAAATTGTCTTTATTATTGTATCATCATTATTGCATTGTTAGTAGCTAAGTATACTATAAGGCTACTACATGCAAGACCCAAAAATACACAAAATATATAAATTGGATTTTATTAATGATGTAATATTAAAAATTTATTTAA
Organism: Phyllomedusa bahiana; assembly: GCA_025379985.1. NCBI lineage: Eukaryota > Metazoa > Chordata > Amphibia > Anura > Hylidae > Phyllomedusa > Phyllomedusa bahiana. The sequence continues at coordinate 47,870 of JAODAL010006955.1, forward strand.
AAACATTTTATTCAAAGACATGATGGATCAATAGTACCGGAAACAGTAAGTAGCTATATCTTATTCATTATATGCATAATTAACAGTGAAATTAAGTCAATGCATAAACAAATGGGGGTGTGGCCTAACCTTCATGGAGTAAAGACGTGCATGTCTTCAGCTCCTGGGGCATCCTGACTAAATCCTGCCTAACTGACCATTTGGAGTGAACACTAACTATCCTGCTTGAAAGGAGAGGTCTTGGAAAGCCTGCTGCTACTCCTGGTTACACCCTTTCTCCTCTACCGTGGACCCTACTGCTGCTGCAAGCCACCTGTTTCTCCCGGGTCCTGAGTGGCAGGAGGCGCAGGGTTCGGCGGGGAACTCGGCGGCACCTGCTAAGAAGACAGAGGAAGTCCAGGCTCCAGAGACGGTCTTGGGGGCCGAAGACTACCAGCGGAGGTACAGGGGCACTGCCAGGTGCTCATTGCGGGGGCAGAGGCGATAGCGACAGGAATGCGGCCGCGACTGCGAGCAGGGCTTAGGCGTGGATCCCGGAGCAAAGCAGCGGAGAGAGGCCGGTGTAGCCTGCAAGCTTGTGGCGGACAGCAGGGGAAGGAGGAGTGGAATGAAGAGGAGGCGGGGACGAACTATTGAGCGCCCAGACGCGTGGAAGGCTGGAGTGCTGGGACCAAACGCTTTCACACAGTTAAGTTAAACCGAACGGGCAGTGGGACAGGCATTCCTACACGGAGAGTGAACGCCGGCTGGGCACCACATACAGGCATTGCTTTTACTAACTAACTTTGCGACATCTGCCTGCCATCTACCCTGGTAATTCAAAAGGGCGGGAAGGAGAAACGACCCGGCGCCATCTTGCTTAGGCTACAGCTTTATGAGGGGGTACGGTATATCGGGTGCTCTTATAAGTGCTGGGACGCGCATCAAATCTTTTTTCTCAAGTATAACACTTTCAAGGGGCCTGACTTTGGTTTATAGCCATCACTATTGCATAACCAGAACTCTCTCTGGACGAACTCCTGCTATTGTCCTTTTAAAGGACGGTTAGCTCTGTGTTGCTGCAAACTTAAAGGGGTTGTCTCGCTACAATGATTGCTTTTTATGTTAAAGATCTTGGAAAAACCAGTCACTTTGCAATATGTGTCAATTAACATGTTATTTTCCCTTATTCCCCTCTTGTAGGGCTGCATCGCCCCCTCAATCACTATGTACAGTCCTGTTTAATCTCTCATATAGGCTTCCGGAATTGGTTGCTTTTGTACGACCTGGCTTCTACTGCAGCCTAGTAGATGCCAGGAAACACGCCCCTGAATTCAAAATGAAACCAAGAAAACAGGACGGAGGTGAGATGAATCGATGTAGTGAGACAACCCCTTTCAATTTTATATTGCTGACCTGCCTGGCAGTGACACCTACTGGCCAATCACAATACAACTGATCCTGCATCACAACTTTGTATTACTGCATACTCGGTTATTGGCATTGTTGTTCTGCCTGGCGGCGACACCTGCTGGCTACTCACAATATAGCTGGCTGTTTCACAACTCTGTATTACTGCGAACTTCAGCTTCAATACTGCTGACCTGCCTGGCGGCGACACCTGCTGACTGTTCACAATATTACTGACTCTGTATTACAACTATTTCTGCAAAATTGAGTTTTATTGCTGTTGACCTGCCTGGCAGTGACACTTGTTGGCCAACAACAAATATTGCTGATTCTGTACCTCAATTCTGTATTTCCTAGGAACTCAGGCTTTCAAACACTGCTGACCTGCCTGGCAGTGACATATGCTGACCAGTTACATTATTATTGACTCTGCATCATAACTCTGTATTACTGCAAACTTCGGTTTTAATACAGTCAACCTGCCCAGCGGCAATACCTATTGGTCATTCCTAAATAGCTCCCTCCGAGTACCCAAGTGTTGCACTGATATAGCGGTTGGTTCTTGCAAAGCTTCCACTATGCTGCCTGTACCCGCCGCCTATAATTGAAGGCCGTTGCAGCCCTGCAATCAGATCATCTCACGCATGGGCTGGAACAGAGCCTCCACAGCGTCCTCTTCTACACAAAAACAATCCACGGCAGATATGACAAGTGAAACGTAAGAGTCCTTCCTGTCTGAGCCCTCCTCCAGCGGGGCTTTCGACACTGATAAAATAATGGCGGCCATCGCAACCTGTCAAGCCACCTTAACCACCGGGAGCGAACGGTGGAAGCCGAACGCAAATTTAGTGAGGTGGAGGACACCTCAACTGCCAACCAAGAATCTATCTGTACCCTGCAACAACAAGTCAAAACTCTGAAAGCCAGGGCAGAAGATGCAGAAAATCACAGTAGGCGAAACAATGTACGCATCCTGGGCATACCAGAACGGGTGGAGGGCTCAACCCCAGAGAATTTCTTGTAGCAACTACTGAAAGGCGTTTTGGCCCCTATAGAGTTCTCCCTCAGCTTCGTAGTTGAAAAGGCCCATTGCATCCCGACCAAACCACTGCCACTAGGTGCTCGCCTCATCTCTTTATCCTGAAACTTCTCAAATATAGAGACAGAGATCTCGTCTTGTCTGCTGTCAGGCAGAAGGGAAATATTAGCTATGAAAATAGTAAACTATCCTTCTATCCTGATTTCACCTCCGAAGTCCAGAAAAAAAGGCATCAGTTTACACAAATGCGGAGCCATCTAAGAAATGCCGGCATTAAATACGCAATGCTCTTTCCCACTAGACTGAGAGTTCAGTATCAAGGTAGCACATTCTTCTTTGCAACACCGGAAGAGGCTTCTGATTGGCTTCATAGAAGGTCTCATGAGCATCGCTTACACTGATTGAATTGGGACTGTCATGTTTTCTAGTTCTGATGATAGCTCCTGGTATTGTTGCCAGGCCTGTTATTTCCTTCTTTGTTTATTTTGCTCTCCTCTCCCGAGTCCCTTTTTTTCTTTAACTCTGGGTCAAATTTTTATGGGAGCTGAAGTGTAGATGCTCTCTGAAGCTTTTGAAACACTACCTATAGCACACCCTCGAAGGTGTATTTGTTTTTTCCTGGGTTTTAGGGTAGTTGCATGCCCAGGTGTAGTTCTCAGTTCTGTTCTTTTAACAGTTGATTGCTATGTTAGGGAACCAAAGCTCGAGCAAGTTGGGCGGCTTTGAGCAGGGTGGGGGGTGGCTATGTTCAGTCTGCTTTATGTTGAGTATGTTCTTCAGTGTGAATGGGTTGTGCGCTTGTATCGATCCCTGGTCTGGTGTGTGTTTGGATTGTGTCTTCTTATCCAGATTTTATAATGGCTGATTGCAAGATTGTGTCCTGGTTTGTCAGGGGGTTAAACTGCAAACTGAAAAGGGCGATTGTCTTTGATTATGTCAATACTCGTAATCCGGACATCATTATTTTCCAAGAGATGCACCTTCGGGGGGGCATAAGATAATGGCACTAAAGCGAGCTTGGATAGGGATGGCATACCATGCAGTGTACTCCAACTATGCATGGGGGGTTTCGGTGTTGATTAACAAGTCCTTACCGCTCCAGTTTCAGGATCTACATATAGACCCATCTCGGAGGTATGTGCTTTTACATATACGGCTATGGGGATCCAAATTTTTAATTGGGGGAGTATATGTCCCACCTCCGTTCCACCGGGGGGGTTCTGGACTCTCTTATGTCGAAAATCTCACAATACCCGGGGATCCCGCTGCTTCTTTTGGGGGATTTTAATGCAACCCTAGACCAAGATTTAGATCGACTTAGACCTCAGGCGATGCATAACAAGGGCCTTAGAGACTGGGTGATAGCAAATATCTTGGTTGAAACATGGCGATGGCTTCATCCCCAGACACTGCAGTTCTCCTGCTTTTCACCAACGCATGACTCATTATCTCATATTGATTTAGCCTTTGCCTCAAAGGACATCTTGCATATGATACTAATGGTGGAATATCTGCCTAGGGGGATATCGGACCATGCACCTCTGAAGTTGATTTTAGTCTCACCGGTGCTGGCCTCTGGAAGGTTGTGAAGATTGAATCCTAGATGGCTTGATGTTCCAAGAGTGATGAGTGTATGTCAGGAACATATAACAACTTATTGGGATGTGAACGAGCGGTCGGTAAACCCATTGATTGAATGGGATGCCTCTAAAGCTGTACTGAGGGGGGTCCTGATTGGGGCAATCGTGTCACATAGGGCCGAACTACGGACAACAAGGGGGAACTTGGAGATCGAGTTATCACTGTAGGAGATAGACTTTGTACACAATCCATCTCCATCCACTAGGGAAGCCTTGTTGGTCGCCCAAAGGGCCTACTCGTTGCATTTCACTGACAACACCCAAAAGAGACTTCTTATGCAGAAACAATCAATTTTTGTTCAGGGAGATAAAAATGGTAGGGCTTATCTGGCTAGAACTGAGGCGCCGATGACAATGGTGGCCAGTGGGGATGGCAGGGATGGAATCGCCCGATCTGACCCTACCCAGATATGTGAGCAGTTTGCTTTTTACTATAGGGAACTTTATGCCTCAAGATTACAAGTTACAGGTAGGGAAATAGAACACTTTATTGGCCAACTGGACTTACCAAAGCTGAGCGGGGCATAGGTGGAGGACTTGGCAGAAGGAATATCTGCGGGAAAGATTGGCAGAGCTATAGGGAGACTAGCAACTCATAAGACACCTGGGCCCGACAGTTTTCCAGCTGAGTGGTACAAAAAAGACGTGGAACAGTGGGGCAATAGACTGGAAAAGTTGTTTGCAGCTGTGGCCGTGGATGATTCCCTACCACCTTCCTTTTCTGAGGCAGTAATCACAATAATTCATAAGCCGGGTAGACCTCCTGACCAGTGTAGTTCTTAAAGACCAATATCATTATTAAATGTAGATGCCAAAATTTTGGCTAAGGTATTGGCTATGCGACTCACTGCTGTGGTTCTGTCTTTTGTTGGAGCGGATCAATCGGGATTTAGGACAGGGAGAACGACAGATTTTAACCTCAGAAAGCTGTACATCAATCTGCAGGTGCCTCATGATAATGCGGGTAGGAGGGTGATTGCTGCCTTAGACAATGAAAAGGCGTTCAACTCCATTGAATGGAGATTTATGTGGGCCCTCCTGTCTCGGATGGGATTTCCGCCTATCTTTATTAAAGGATACGTCTACTATATCTACAGCCTACAGCGAGAGTAGGGTGAATGGTCGACTGTCCAACCCCTTCCCGCTTGGGAGAGGCACTAGACAGAGGTGTCCTCTTTCGCCGCTGCTGTTTGACCTCATTATGGAACCTCTATCTATTATGATAAATAATAGAATAGGAAAAACTCTCACTGTACGCTGACGACATGCTGGTGTACTTGGGAGATCCTGGGGAATCACTTGAATGTCTACTGGAAACGGTGGATACTTTTGGGGATTACTCGGGGCTGTGAGTGAACTGGGAAAAGTCCACACTGTTTCCGCTGGATGATATTGACACCGCATTGGTAACCACCATTCCAAATTGCAGGTAGTCGCACAGTTCAAATACTTACGGATTATAATACACAAAAATATTTGTAAGTTTACTGAGCTAAATATTCAGCCGCAGGTGCGGCAGATAGAGACGAGGACTTGGACTAGACATGGACTAGTCTTCCCTTGTCTCTCATTGGTAGAGTGAACATAATTAAAATGGTGATGCTACCCAAGCTCTTATATTTGTACCATGCAGCGCCAATTCTTCTCCCTAAGTCCCATTTTGCGTTGCTTGATAAAAAATTTTTTTTCCTTTTTGTGGGGGGGCGCTACCCCTCGCCTAAACAGGGCCACCCTCAACGCCCTGTATGACAGAGGGGGACTGGCTTTCCCGGACCTATATGTCTAATATGTGGCTGTCCAGCTCGCACATATCGCCCAATGGTTCCGAGACAGCGAGCATAATCCCTCCATTATCTTGGAGGCGGCCTTGGTGGGATCTTTTGAAGGGCTCTCTAAATTGTCATATAGGGAGGGTAATTGTGTACAGTTTTATTACACATCACTTATGAGCGCCACAGTACACTCTTGGAAAATCTTTATCTACCCTTATGGCCACAGAGATGAGAGTAGTGCTTGGTCCCCTATTGTCCCCTTGTGGTGTAATAAGAAACTACCAAAACTATAAGATTTGCCGGAATATGGGTTTTGGGCGACTCAAGGTGTGAAATAACATACCCAATTGTATAAGGAGGGTAGTTTTTTGACTTTTGCAGAAATGCAATTCCAGTATAATCTACCAAAGGGGTCCTTTCTTAGATATCTGCAGCTGAGGCATGCGTGTGCGGCGCAGTTTGATGTGACACAGGTCCAACTCGAATATGGGCATTTGGAGACAATTCTGAGGAGGGTAGTTCTTCAGAAACCAGTTTTCTCTATATATAAAGCCATTATGGGTTGCCAGATCTTCCCGTTGGCAGCCTCTTTCATGAGGTGGCAGCGAGATATCCCATCCTTGCCTAATGAGGCACTTTCAGTTCTGAGCGTTAGAGACCAACTAATTCAAACCAAATGGTTACATCGGGTCTACCTCACACAAGTTAGACTTTGTCAAATGCATTGTTTGCCCTCTGCAATCTGCTCTAGGTGCGGTGAGGAGAGAGGAACATTTATCCACATGATATGGGAGTTTCCGACCTTACAGAGCTACTGCCGGGAGATTCACAATTTCTTAAACCAGAGATTGGGCTTCCCTAATGTGTGTTCGCCAGATAGCAGCCTCTTGGGCTTGGTGGAGGATCTTGTCCTCAGCAAAATTGAACGTATTCTTTATCGACTCCTGCTCTTTTACACTAGGAAAACCATCCTTCTAAATTGGAAATCTCCCAAGGTGCCCTCCTTGGAACACTGGAAGCAGCTTGTGAATGCGGAACTACCTAGATATAAGACCACCTATGCCACTAAAGGTATCCCCAAGAGATTCTCGATGGTCTGGAGCAACTGGATTACAGTGCAAACTGTGTGAATGACTATGCATGTGTGTGGCAGACCAGGGATTGATGTGTATGAATCAGTGGAATGAATGGTATTTGTGAGTAGTAGCAGCATAAGTATTTTCAGGAGGCGTGATCTGGGACTATTATGTCCAAACATCTTGATAATATACTGGGTCATTCCTGCTTCCCCTTTTTTTGGACCAAGGTCTGTTCGATCTCCTTGATTATGATAGGAATATTACAGTTTTCTACGGAATATCTGTATTCTCTGATACATGAGAAGACTGAATATTGCATTATCTGCTATATATTGGATAAGTTTGTAATCTATGTAACTACTGCAAAGCTTCTGTGAATGTGTTTTTTCTATAGTGATATGTTATGTTTTTCTTAAAAAAAATAAGCAACAAAATGTTTACAAATAAAACCTGTTAAGGCTATGTTCACACAGCTTAATTGCAGGGGGGGGGGGGGGGGCGCGCCGTCCCCATAGACCTGCATTATCCACGGTGCGGATACGCCATGAATAAGTAGCATGTCACTTCTCTCCCCGCTCGCCGTATTTGTGCTAGCAGGGAGAGGAGCCATAATCCATAGTTCTCTATGAGAACTGTGGATTACCGTAATAACTGGGACGTATTTCAGCCCGTAATTCGCGCAGTACGGCGCGGATTACGGGACGAAATACGTCCCAGAATAAGCCGTGTGAACATAGCCTTAAAAAAATGCATAAACAAATATAAAGTGCAAAAATACTAACACCATTTAGGTGCAAAATTGTTAGTGGCTAGCCTATTTGGTCTATTGAACCTTCAGTATTCATAATCTTAGGGTGACCAATCAAAACTCATCAATTTAGCTCCAATGAGGGAATCCTAATTACAGCTGCATCACCTACTTTTTATAAATACTCTCTGAGTAAGATATACAGATTTAGGATTTCTTAACTCAGTTTTTTAGCCTATTGACATTTTTTTTATGGTTTATCAGATATGCCTTGTTCTTTAATTAACAAAGAGGCTAATTTTTGCTGCATTTGTGTAGAATTCCCTTTTGCATCACAATAGCAAAACTACCATGATAAGCAAAGCCTACAGCCTGTATTTTGGCTGCAGAATAGGAGATCAGGAAAAGAGTTAGGTTCCATACATATGCTGCATCACATTTTACCCAGGGGGTGCTTGGTAAGAGGGAATATCTGCTTTTCCCAATCCCAGTGATCATGAGAGAGCCAGCCAGAAGTTTCAATGAAGAAGTAAACTCTATAGTATCCAAACATTTCATTTTCAATATGCCCTGTACCACATACAGAAGAACAAAGACTGGCCTCTTCGACATTTACTTCAGCCAGGGCGTAAAAATGTCCTGCATCCAGCACTTGTTGACCCACGTAATACTTTGTTACCACTAGTGCATATCAAGTTGGGCCTAATGAAGAACTTTGTAAAGGCATTGGATAAAAAATGCAAAAGCATTTAAGTATTTAACTGAAATTTCCAAGTGAAGTAAAAATAAAGAGTCTTTATTGGACCTCAGAATCGTAAGCTTCTCAAAGATGAGGAGTTTCTCTGTTTTTTGCAGGACAAGGAAAAGGCTGCATGGACAGCATTCACATTAGTGGCAAATAATTTTTTTTTTTTTTTTTAAACTCAAGAAATATGAAGAGTTGGTCTACATGTTTCCAAACTCCACAGACCTTTGTTGGAAAGGTTGTGGACAACATGGCACTATGCTTCATGTATTTTGGGGTTTTCCTTTAATTAAAAATTCTGGATGAAAATCTCTCATCTGATATCTCAAACCACGTGTCCCCTTTCTCAACTAATGCCTGAATTAGAGGTTTTGGATGACTATTCCCCCTAATTTCAGAACGGTTATCTTCCACATTCTTATCTCTTCTAGATCGGTGATAGCTTATCTATGGAAAGATCCCACAATCCCTTCCCTTCAAGAGGTAATCAGCCGGGTGAATTTTAATTGTAACTGTGAAATCAAGCTTGTAGACTCCCTCCCCCCTTGGTTGTGAGAAAAAGAGGTATTTATGGTCTCCTTGGTTAATTTCCAAATATTAACGCTGGGCTGATCTGGGATCACATAAAGCATCGGTACCATGTTACACTTTTATTTTCTCCCTGGTTCTACAACCCTTTGTTCTCTACTTCACCTCAACAGAGATTTTATTGACCAGCGGTTAGTCAGTTACTGGTTTTTTGCAGATTGTTGCAATATTCATTTTGGGCTATTTTGTGACTTATACTACCATTGTTTTTCTACTCTTCTGCTTACTGTAATTCATTGCAATATTGTACTGCTGGATTATTATCACTTTTCAATAAAATTGTTAAAAGAAACTCTCCTCAAAATATATAAGTTTTTTGGTGTAACATGTTAATAAAGGGGTTATCCGGGAGAAGATTTCATAGAACACTATAAACAGCAGTTATATTGAAAAGTAAAGATATTCCAATACCTTCATGTGTTTCCTTTCTTTTGCCTCCTTATTCATCTATCATAAGATTCACTTTTTGCAGTGAAATTTCGTGCTTGTGAGAGTGTTGATAGTTCTTCAGCATCTCTTTCCTACAACTTCTAGATGACATTGCATTCTAGGATTTCCCTCTACAGTTATCACTGCTAGACTTTGTGCTGACATAAGTGTGTAATCTCCCCCACCTCTGAGCTTGTTGTCATGATGATGATAGCTGGGATTCATGAGTCACTGTGTCAACTGTACAGGGCTGAAGCTATTTATTTTCCTGACCACAGTACACAACCCCCAACTCTGAACTGCTGTCCTCTGCTCCCATCACTGTTAGTAAGTTCTGCCAGTAAATAAACAGTTTCTCCCTCTCCCCCTCTGTAATTACTCTAATGTAATTACTTATATTAAGTTGCAAACTACAGGCTGGCAGGACTGAATGCAGCCAGATCTTTCTCTGCTCAGGTAAGGTCAACTACAGGGGGTATTTGTGAGCTGAGCCTGGTTTCAAAGCACACCCAGTGAGTGATGACAAAACTTTCATTGAGGACATGTGAACAATGAATGTCACTTTGTTTGCAGGATATAGGGGGGCAAGGGAGGACAGAGCTCTTTTCCTGTTTCTGCATAGCAGGACAGGTAAATAATTTTGAATACCTATGAATTACAAAGTTTAATGTAATACAGTTGTGAGCCTTATAACAAATAAGAAGATAGTCCCGGAGAACCCCTTTAAAGATTAATTTCTTATATTTGCATCTAGCTTTATTTCCACCAAACTGCTTAGCAGTGAGCGATGAGCACGGTGAGAGATTTCACCAAGATATTAAGGCAATGGAAAAAAGATATCAAGTTAAATGGAATTCATCAATGCTTGCAGATTACTGTTGGACAATTATAAGGATATGTTCACATGATGTCTCTTCAGTCCCTACTTCAGGGTGTAATTGTGCTGCAAGCTGCAGATGGACTGTAACTACAGTAATCATGGCTCTCACTGAGAGCTATGATTATCCTCCATTTTTCACGAAATGTACTGCTCTTCTTCTTCCTGGTACTTATGCACTGGGGATAATGAGAGTGAATGGGGACAGCCCTGCAAAGTTTTTAGAAGTACACACAGGTACGCACCGCAAGATGCTGTGTGAACGTACCCTAAGAGATGATCAAATGCTGGAGTACAAGAGACAAGCAAGAAAGAGTTGTCACTGAATGAGGACCACATTTTGTAGTGTCATTTCTGTAACTGTTTATAATTCATAATAGTGTTTTTTAGACATGTTTTAGTTAATTGAATTGTTGCTAAGTTTCCTCTTCATAAATATCAGAAAACTGGTACAACAACATATTCTGCATCTTTATATTTGCAAAAATAGCAAAATATTTCAAAGTAGCAATAAAAGGAAAACTCTGCGGTAGAAAAAAGAGCAAGGGGGGGCGTGGCCTGACCAAGGATGTGAGCAGACCTGTGCCTGGTGAGCTCCCATCTACAGCTCCTTTCTGCAGCCCAAATAAACCCTTTACAACCATCCTGCTAACTAAAAAGCAACCATCTGAGGACATGTACATCAGACTTGTTATCCTGTGAAAACCTGGGGTCTGTACTTCAATGGCACTGGAGCTGAAGCAAAATAACAACTCTGGGAACCTCTCACATCTACTAAGGTAGGCTTGTAACAGCTACCCTTTCCAGGGCTGCTGCTGGCCTCACTGAAAACTGCCTACAAAGCTACTACAGCACATGTCCTGCTTTATATAAAAGTTTATCTGCCACCTCTTGGAAAGCACTGGTGCTCAAGAGACATTTTAGTGAGCTATTCAATCAGCAGTGCTGTGCTCAGTGTAACCCTGCAGTGCCCAGCATTCCTCCATTACCAGAACTTTCCTGCTGAGTCATGCTGCAATATCACCTCTGACAGCCTCACAATCTCAGTCTGAGACTATTATAACCTTTCTCTGCAGCCTCCATACAGCTCCTGATATAAGTACTTGCTGTTTCAGTGCACTGGACTCTGCTACTTCTTGGAAGCACTGGTGATCAGGAATCATTTTAGTGAGCTACTCAGTCAGAAGTGCTGTGCTCAGTGTCAGTTTAAACCTGAAGTGTCCAGCATCCCTCCACTGTCAGGACTTTTCTGCTAATTCCTGCTGCAGTATTATATCTGAAAGTCTCACCATCTAAGCCTGAGTCTATTATAGGTTTTCTCTGCATCCTCGATACACCTCCTGATGTAAGCACTTTTTACTTCAGTGCACTGGACCCTGAACTCACTCACAGTGCTCCTACACTCTCCTCTAGAGACTTTACCTGCATGTAGAGACTGTTTACAATCACTGTCCAGAAGTATCCTTTTTTCTGCTGCTTATTTAGAAGCAGCTTCATACTATCACTACCTGATAAATTAAGGAGAACAGGAGGAAAAGAAAACAACAACAAAAAACCCTCCTTCTACATTACAGCTTTATTTCTTAATATCCAACTTCTTACAGCCCTGTCGCAGTCTTTCAAATCTCACGTTCCAGAAATGGGAGGCACTACAAAGAAAAATCCAAAGACTAAGCCAACTAAGTTGCCAGAATTCTTTTCTTCATCATCACAGACCCGCTCTTCGTCCAGAAGGGGGCCACATTTCCCTCCCCCATCCTCTCCCACTCCTTCTTCAAGAGCAGAATCAGTGGACATAGATCAGGAGAATCCTTTGGACTCCCAACCTCTCACCGTTGCATTGCTTCATCAACTCTTCTCCACTTTCCGCACTTCTATACAATCTGACCTGAAGCAAATGATGGGAGAATTGAGACAAGATATTCAGTCTCTTGCATCACGAACTGAGCACGTTGAGACTAAGATGTCAGAGTTTGCTGCCTCTCATAATGCCTTAATCGATGCCAATAGTGTACTGGAAGAAGAAGTGCAGCGTCTTTCAGCCAAAGTCTCAGACCTAGAAGATAGGTCTCGCCGCAACAATGTCAGAGTCCGTGGCATCCCAGAATCTAAAAAACGTAAAAGGCTGTGCACATCTAAAATATACTTTGAAAACGTAAGCATAGGTGCACACTGAAAAGGCAATGGTTTACATCTAATACATAAATCAGTGGCACACTAAAGACTAAGTAAAACCTCAAGGTATATAGGAAAATAGGAAATGCATTACTGCTAAGGAAAATATGAAAAACCTGGGACTCTTAGTTTACAGTATTTGATCAAAGATTGTATTAAGCTCACCTCCCAAAATGTGAAGGGGTTCCCAGAGCAGGTGAGTCCCTACACTAAAACATGTTACCTTGCTAGGAGTCCATTCAGACTGCCACTTCCCCAGGAGTGATAGGAGCCTGCAATTGAATTATCCTGCACTGATTTAAAAGAGGTGGCCGAGTGCAGCAAGCCAATGAGATTGCCATCTCTCAAATAGACTACAAAACGTAAAAGGCTGTGCATCCCAGAATCTGTTACCCCTGACGCACTAAATACTTACCTAACAGACCTTATGGCTCTAGTACTGCCGGGTGTAAATCAACAGGAGCTGACAATAGACCGTATACATAGGATCCCAAAAAAGAAAAATCTGACACATCAAGTCCCGAGGGACAATATTGCTCGGATCCAATTTTACAAAACAAAATAAAACTTCTTAAGAGCTCTCCGCAAAGCTGATAAATTACCAGAACGCTTCCAGACAATTTCCATTTTCCCTGACCTTTCAGCAGCTACCATGCTCAAAAGACGGGAGTTCCAGCCTTACACCAAGCTTCTACGGGAAAGAGATATTCACTACAGATGGGGTTTTCCAGTCAAGCTTATCGTTGTTAGAGATGGTACCCAATTCATTTGTAGCTCCCCAGAAGAGGCCTGCTCTATTTTAAAAAGCTGGAAGTTGATCTCTCCTGAAGAATCCAGTCCTGTCCGTAAGAAGCACGCACATCCAGAGATGATCACCCCCTTGTGGTCCGACAAAACCTTCCACAGTAGACCAAGATCTTTGGACTGATTGTCCTTCAGTATCCTTTTGGTTGTGCTACCCATAGGAGCTCCTGATGGGAACTCTCATGCTTCACTCATTTAGAATTATTATTTTTCTTTTTTTTTCTGAATCTGTTCCTTCCTTTTTAGGTTCAAGGCAGGACTTTGCCCACGATATTTTTTCCTTTTTAGGAATAATTTAGTTTCTTGCAATGACTTTTATTGCGATGTTTTTGGTTCTTGTTCATAATGTGGATAAAATCTACTCTTTACTTGTTGTAACCCTCTTTTATTCAGGTGTTTATGATACTAACAATGTCATTGTAGCTCACTGCGTGCTTCCCTACTTACATCATGTCTATTAAACTTCTTACATATAATGTTAAGGGATTAAATTCGCCCTTCAAACGCTCTTTGCTTTGGAGAGATGTACTTAAATCACAAGCAGATATTATTTGCTTGCAAGAAACACATCTCACTTCTAAAGATCAACATAGATTGAAACATAAAAATTTCCCTTACATTTTCCAAGCTCACTCTCCTAAAAAAAGAGCTGGTGTAGCAATTCTAATAAAGCATTCTATTTCATTCTCTCTTTTACAATCTATTACTGACCCAGAAGGTCGCTATGTTATTATTGTCTGCATAATTAACTCCAAACCCTATACACTCACATCAATTTATGCTCCAAATGAGAAACAAATTACCTTCATTAAGAAAGTTGTTACAAAGGCAAAGAGCATTAGAAGAGGTGGGTTGATCCTCGGAGGAGATTTTAATTCAGTTGTTTGTGCTAAATTGGATAGGTCTGGCTTACGAACTAACCTTGCAAATGATCTTCAATCATATTTATTAGAGGAAGACCTTCATGACATCTGGAGGTATTTACATACCACGGAGAGAGATTATACATTCTTTTCTGCCCCTAAAAATGTACACTCTAGAATCGACTTCTTTTTACTAGATAAAATAGTTCTTAATGAGCTCTTATCAGATATTGGATATATCACATGGTCCGACCATGCCCCTGTTGAAATGTGCCTAGAATCCAAAATTCGATCCCCAAATACTTCACTTTGGCGCCTCAATAATTTTCTTCTTAAAAAACAGGAGATCAGCTCATATATTGCATCTGAGATTAAAAATTTTTTTTCAACTAACATCTCTTCGGTCTCCTCTAGTAGCTCCCTGTGGTGTGCCCATAAAGCCTTTTATTAGAGGTATATTTATCCAAGTAGCAAGTAGAGAAAAAAGGAAACGCCAAGTCTTTGAGTTATTGTCTGATATTGAGAAACAAGACAAAGCATTTAAACTTGATCCATCCCCTCAAAACAAAGACTCCCTAGTAGATTTGAGGAATAAATTAAGAACAATGTATCTTCACAAATATGAGTTCAACCTGGCCAAAATGAAATGGCAATTCTATCTACAAGGAGACAGGCCAAGCAAACTGTTGGCGAAGCGAGTGAAACAGGTTCACGCCAAAACCAGAATCACTCACCTCTCTTCATCCAATGGTGGTAAAATAATAAATCCAATAGACATTTCAAATTACTTCGCTGACTACTACTCTAATCTCTATAACCTACAAGAGAGCGAACATCTCCTCCCACCCTCTGAAGAGCACATTAATCATTTCTTAAATTCTGTTAATCTCCCAGTACTATCTAGTGCCCAGCTAGCCGAATTGAATAGTCCCTTTTCACTAGCCGAAGTCCAGAAAGCAATACGGTATAGTAAAACAAACAAAGCCCCTGGTCCTGATGGCCTTTCTAATGAGTACTACCAACTCTTCTCAGACCTTCTTTCTCCACATTTAACATCACTTTGTAATGAGATAGTTTTAAGAAAACAACCATTAAAGGAACTCCTTGCGGCAATTATAACTACAATCCCAAAACCTGGGAAAGCTCCAGATCAACCATCTAACTATAGACCCATTTCCCTTTTAAATTCAGATATTAAAATATACGCAAAGCTTATTTCCACCCGCCTTAATTCATTAGTATCATCCCTGATCCATAAAGATCAAGTGGGCTTCATTCCAGGGAGGCAGGCTAGAGACGCTACCAGGCGCCTATTAGATCTTGTACAGATTGCTGGCTCTTCCGTCTCAGATGTGGCTTTTTTGTCCCTCGATGCAGAAAAAGCCTTTGATAGGGTTAACTGGGTTTACATTCGCTCTGTCTTGATAAAATTTACCTTGTCAGGTTTTATCTTGGATGCTATAATGTCCCTCTACTCCACGCCTTCAGCACAAGTCCTCACTTCCGGATTTCTTTCTTCCCCTTTCGATATTTCAAATGGCACGCGTCAGGGATGCCCTCTTTCCCCCCTGATTTTTGTGTTATGCATGGAGCCCCTAGCTGAACATATTAGAGCCAACCCCCTTATATCAGGCCTACGAATTAATAATGTTCATCATAAAATAAGCTTATATGCTGATGATGTGATGCTTATAACCACCGACCCTTCCTCTTCCATTGAAGAAATTCTTAAACTTCTAAATCTCTTTTCTACTCTCTCCTTTTATAAATTAAATAGATCTAAATCTGTTCTGTTTCCAGTGAACAATGTGTCAGCTCAACAACTTAAACTAGGATCTCTTGTTTTTAATATGGCAGAGCGACATGTTGACTATTTAGGCATTAAAGTCTCTCCTACCCCCATTCTAACTATTAATGATAATTACAAACATTTATACAGTTTATTAGACTCGGAAATCAAACATTTACTTCCTCTCAATTTGTCATGGACTGCCAGAATTAATGTTGTGAAGATGTCTTTGCTTCCTAAATTTATTTATGTTTGCAGGGCTATCCCCTATTTTACTTCCTTCCCTATGATACATAAATTTCAACATTTACTTGCAAAGTTCATTTGGAATGGCCGCAGGCCTAGAATTAAGAAAGACCTGCTATACTTTAGTCATAAAAAGGTGGCCTAGCTGTTCCTAATTTGGCTGCCTACAACTCAGCAATTATTCTGGAGCAGGCCTTTCATCTGTGGCACCAATCTGAAGATAATCTGTGGACACATATTGAAACCACCTCTTTCACTCCCAATCCAGTAAATCTACATCTGATGTCTTCAATAGTAGGCGCCCCCCCCTCCAACTGCTTCATTAAGATCTCTAACTGATCTCTTCAAAGCATGGTTCTCATATGTAGTTCCAAATAATTGGATTTATATACAAAAAGGAAAATCTCTCTCCTATTTCCTTACGTTGTTGAACTCCAACCTTGCGTTTCATGCTTGGAGTGAATACAATATAATATCAATTGAGCAATTATATGATGACCAGGGACTGAAAACCTTTGAAGACCTGGCCAAAACTTACAATCTCCCTACCTCAATGTTCTTTCAGTATCTCCAACTTAGGCATGTGATACAATCTATTCGTTGGCCCCACTCGAATACTTCTCTCTCAGATTTCCACAACTTCATATTTAAAAAGAAAGGTTATGAGAAAGGTTCTCCTTGCTTTATAAACATGATTCTTATGGGCAAGACTCAAGGTAAATTCTCTACCATGACCAAATGGGAGGGAGAACTAAACCAACCTTTTCCATAGAGCAATGGAACCAGGCACACTCTATCCCCCCAAGGTTTTCAAATGTGCCAATCATCAAGAAACCATGCACAAGATTCAACTTAGGTGGTACTTACCACCTACCAGACTAGCCCATATGTTCCCGGGCTCTTCCAATTTTTGTTGGAAAAGATGCGGGCAGCAAGGAACCATGCTTCATGTCTGGTGGGGTTGCCCAATCATTAAAAAGTTTTGGAAGCGCCTTGGCCTCTTATTACAGGAAGTAATTGGGATCACTTTACAGCTTTCCCCAGAATTTAGCACTCCTAGATATAAATTTTACTAAATAACCGCCTGTTTCACAGAACAGTTTCTTTCACATATTAATTGCCGCTAGAACAGCTATAGCATATCACTGGAAGAACCCTAAGGCCCCTTCTATTACGGAGGTTATCCGCCGTATAAATTTTAGCTGCGCCTGTGAACTAAGGTTGATTGATCCCCCTTTTTACTCTCACAAAAAAACGCTCTCTATGGGATACTTGGATTTCCTCCAGGCATTACTCACCTGAAGGTTTATAACACCTGTATTATTGATTTAAAGGAGTTGTCTCACGACTGGATTTCATCCTACCTTGGTGCTGTCCTAAGAGCTGTAGTTTTGAAATCATGGGCGGGAGCACTGGCTTCCTAGAGTCCTCTCCCCCCTCCCTTCATCTAGGTGACGTCATGCTGCTGCGCTCGCTCCCGATGCTAACAGCATTGGAAGGGAGAACATCTCAGATCACAGAGTTCTCTTTCCCCTGCTGCTGACCATTCAATAGTATCCACCGTGTACACAGCACATATTTCTCTCCCCATACATCCATACATGACCCGGGCCAGGGGTTCCCAGCACAGGGAATTGAGCAGGGGGGAAGCGATTCAAATAATCTCTGATGTGTTGTATTTGCATGGAGTTATCTCAGTGCTACATCTGTCTGTGTCTGCTTAATTACTATTCACTGACTGTTGACTATTTCCTGCCTGAATCATTCACTTCAGCAGTGAAGCTGGTTAGGTAAACAGGAGAGTGAATGCTAATTAGGCAGACTCAGAGCTGAATGAGACAGGCAGGAAATAGTTAACAGCAGTGAATAATAATTAGGCTGAGACACAGATAAGGCAGCAGGGGAGATGACAGGGGCTGCTAGTATGCCTACTCTAAATCACTAAAGCTGTTGCTGCAGGCAGAGCGAGGACAGAGAGAGAAAAGGACAGGAGAATAGTAAACTTGCGTGCTCCCCTCCCGATGCGACCTGTTGTGATAAGATGCCGGAGATACAGCCTATCAGGGAGAACAAGCAGGTCGGTGACTATAGAGACCTCAGCAGCCTCTGAAGCCACTAAAAACAAGTTATCTAGAAATCAGTAGGAGATTTTTTTATTGACATATATTGCACACGTGCTTGTTTTTTGAAGATCTTTAATTTGAATGACAATCTTTGTAGTGAGACAACCCCTTTAATGTTTCTTCTACCAATATTTGCTCATAATATAACCTCGGTTAGTTGTTTACTGTTTTCTGTTTTACTGCTTCTCATGCTCATCTGAACATGTACCGATTTCTACCTGATGATATCGAATAGTTCTACCATCCTTTGTGTAACCGTTGTGAATCTACTCTTTTGATTATATTGATTTTCATATCTGTACATGTCAATATCAATAAACATGTTTAAAGAAAAAAGAGCAAGTCAAAAAATATTATGGTCAGGTTTGAATTCAGGAGGTCAAAATCATGAAATCAAGAAATGGTTAGTATCTTAACTGAACCTGACGATTTTTTAAAATTGATAGAAGTGATCAGTCAGCACTGATTTTTGCATATTCATCTCTATATGTAAAAGGACCTTTTAGCTAGTGTATTTTTTGGACTAGCATGTCTGATATCGCTCAACTGGTTCAGTTCAAGGCTGAATTGAAATTGAGTGAATATTGAAACGGGAATCTTTCAGCAGTCAGACCTTGACACTTTCTAAGGAGTTTTTCAATGAGTGCCACATCCCTCTGCGCTGAAATAAAAAATAAACAAGTACCTTCCTTTCTAGTCACTACCAGAGGTCCACTGTTTCCTGCTGGTCCTTTACCGAAGACATCCCTTCATGACTCACGTGACTGTAAGCCAATCACTGGCATCGATGGTTATGTGCCTTCACAGTCAGTGATTGGCTTATAGTCACCCAACAGGATGAGGGACAGAGGGACCCCAGTGAAACTGAGAAACCATTGTTTTTATTATTTATTTATTTATTATTTTTTTTAAGCTAAGTGGGATTGTGTTGGGCAAGTTATTAGAAAATCTTTTTTAAATGGCGACTAAACTTTCAAAAGATTTAGCAAAGCAGTACAAGCAAGTATAAGAAACTTTGTATCATTCATTCTTCAAAAATGCTATTGACTGACAAAGGGATCAGGTTACATGCTGTCCAAGGATGGACATACCTCTGATGCAAACTTTGAAGCTGCACAATGGCTGAGTAAGGGGGCCCTGTCTCATTAAAAGCAACTGTTTGTTAGATTGCAAGTAAATGCTTGAGCTACTAAATTTCATGGCTAACAACTACTGGTGGATTGTTAGGGAGGCATGTTCTATGATGATATGTTAGATAACAAGGGGCCCATTTACTATTAGTGCACAAAGACTCTCAGTGTCCACCATAAATGCTGCTCATTAAAGTCCATGGTGGTGGTGGTAATGGTGGTTAGCTGCAGGGTGAGACAGAGGCAGGGCGAGACACACAGAGATACTGCTGAAAGCTCAAGTAAGCTTACCCCAGTGTCTTCACAACTTGCACTGCTCACTACTGCTCTTCAATGTCATTCATGCACCTAAGGGTGTTCTAGACAGATACAGGGTAGCAGGATCTGCCTTTCTGTGTGTATAGCAGACCTCAAAACAGACTGTGTCCATCCACCATCCTAAGGAACACTTAAAATTAGAGGCTGCAGAGGGTGAAACTGATAAAACATACACTTTAAATCTATTGAAAATAAAGATAACATGCACCATTGTAAGGATTGTCTGGTTTAGAGAAGCATTTTGATAAACCCGCTAAGCAATTATTAGTTAAAAGGGTTCTCCTGGACCATCTTTTTTTTATAAGACTCACAACTGTATTATTTTAAACTTTGTAATGCATACTTATTAAATATTATTTACTTATCCTGTGCCTGTGCAGAACCAGGCAAACAGCCTGTCCTCTCATTTCCCCCTATCCCCTGCACACCATGTGACCTTCAATAATCACATGACCTCACTGATTATTACATCACACTCAGCCTGGCTTCCAAACACACACACTCAACTCTAGAACACTCCCTTGTAGTGGGGGGCGTGACCTGACTAGAAAACAATCTGGCTGCATTCACTCTTGCTGGCCTGTAGTTTGGAAGTGAATAGAAGTAATTACATTAGAGTATTTACAGGAGAGAGGGAATTGTTTGTTTATTTTTGAGTCCTGCTGGCAGCACTTAGATGGGAGCAGAAGACAGCAGTTCAGAGCTGAGGGTTTGTGTACTGCTGTCATGAAAATAACAGCATCTCGATGCAGTTTACATAGTGAATCATGAGTCTCAGCAATCATCATCATCATGAAAGCAAGTTCAGAGCTGCGGGGATTACACACTAATGTCAGCGCATCGACTCTAGCAGTGATAACTGTGGAGAGAAATCCTGGATTACAAAGTCGTCTGGAACTTTTAGGAAAGAGATGCTAGAGAACTACTGACACTCTCACAAGCAGGAAGTATTATTGCAAAAAGTCGATCTTATGACCAGTGAATAAGGAGGCAAAAGAAAAGAAACACACGAAGGCAGTGGAATATCTTTACTTTCTAATATATATGTGGATTATAGTGTTCTATGAAATCTTTAAAGAGGACCTATCGTCTTCAGAGAAACCTCATGAAGTAACAGAAGACTAAAATACAAACACTTTCTCAAATATGCTTCATTAGTAGTGATGAGCGATTGTGTCAACTATAGTTATCGATTCGATAGTCGATATCGGCAATTATCATGACGATATCCGATAATCTATAACAGATTATCGCCGATGACCGTTAAAGTCTATGGGAGAGGAACAACACCTTCATTCTTACACCCAAACAGGGGTTGAGAAGCTGGAATTAACATCCACAACAGCAAACTGGATACGTGCTACATCTTAAGCAAGACAATTAGGTTATAAAAGTCACAGAAAAAAAAGTCACAGACTATTCACTATCCCTGTCTTGTACCACAGCATGACCCTTAAATCTTCATGAACCACAAATTAAAAAGTGCCAGAAGGCAGTATTATTTGAACCATCATTTTACTTGAACTGGACATTGACTATACCTGTCCTGTACCGCAGCATGACCCCAAACCTGCATGACCCGCAGATTAAAAAGTGCCGGAAAAAGGAGTCTTTGAACCACCATTTTAGTTGAACTGGACATCGAATATACCTGTCCTGTACCAAGCCAAAGCCCCGACTCCAACTCCGACTCCTCAATTTTCCAAACCTCCAACTCCGACTCCTGACTCCCTCATACATGGCGCATGTTTATGGGATAACTTTACTGTAGTAAAATGGTAACATCAGGCTGTTTATCACCTTATGATACAATAATCAAACTATTTAGGTAGAACAGACACTGACAAGCAAAAGGGTAACAATATTTTGATCTTTTGAACACTTGTGGGTAGAGTTGAAGAAAAGCTGTATTTGTATCCAAGTCCAGTCTGCACCAACATTGGAAATGTGTAGAAGAGACCTGGGATCAGATTTTGGTCAAGATATGCCTGAATCTGATTCAGAGCCCAGAAGGAAGTATTCAGGCAGTATTGAAAACCAAAGGTGGATTTCCCAAATACTAACAAAATAATAAAAATTAACATTTTGATTTTTTTGGAGCAAAACTGTAACTAAGCAGTTACAGGAAAGAATCTGACTTCTCAGCCCCTGTTAAAAATTGTGAGGGAGAAATGCCACTTAGAAGCCACATTTTTGTTCCAAAGGACCGGGAAATTATAGCTGTTCTCACACCCCATGACTCCAAAACCACTGACCAGTGCGAAAAATTTTAAAGATGAAGTGAGTAAAGGGAATAGGGTTTTTTTTCATGAAACCTGTACAATTGGTGTTTTTAAACAGCCCTCCTACCGCAAAACCAGCAAAATGACCTTTGGGAACTGAGAATAAAAATTGCAGTAAGAAATTATCATTTTAATTTTTTTTTTCAAGGGGACCAGTTCTGTTTGAAGAGGAATGTGAAGTAGACGGCAACTAATCGGTTACCTCGGCAATTGGGGCCACAACATCATCAGAGATCCACGCCTAATTTCATCTTGATGAAAGTCAAACAATCCACATTATCGTGGAAAACCCGGGATGCGTTTGTTCTTTAATGACTCCTCCAGCTGGGGCTGAAGGTCCGCTCAAAATGACGCTGGCTGCTGGGCAGGACAACACCTCTATGGCGGGACGTGAGCTCGGGCCAAATTCAATCCATTTTAGTACCCAGAAGTCAATTGGGGTCCGGAACATATCCAAAAACATCAGTGTTGAGACGCAGATAGTCGTGCACCATGTTTTCTTAAAGCCGGTCTCTATGTGTTGAAATGTTGCCCTGCATTACTTTGCGTTGGTGAGGTGGTAAATAAGGATTGCCAGAGGTCACCCATTAGGCTTCTGCCACAATGGCTGCTGCGGCTATTTGGCACTCTACTGCTGTCACGTCGCTGATGTTGTTCCACCGTGACATTTGAAGAACGTGACGCAAACACAACAGATGTCTCAAGTGATCAATCAGCATTTTACTCTCTATTTGGGTGGGTGGAAGGAAAGTGCTGAGTTTCGCTTTGTAACGGGGATCGAGGAGAGTAGCCACCAAGTAACTATTGTTCAGTTTGATGGCCTTAATGCGAGGATCATGTTGGAGGAAATGGAGCATCCAAGCACTCATGTGAGAGATGGAGCCTTGATTTCCAAAGCCTCTGGGTTGAGGGGCACTTGCAAACTGATCTTCCTCATCTCCTCCTCCGCCTCAAATCCGTGCCAACCTCTTTCCCAGGCAGGGACATCGTTAACGTTGGTGTCCAGGAATACCTCATCCCCCTCCGCTTCCTCCGCCTCAGCTTCAACACAGCTCTGACTTGCCTCAGATGCTGTACCCTGAAAGCTGAGGCGCCCCCCTTGCACTAGCCTGGCCCCCGAACCACTGCCTAAATGAAGACCGATAAAGTTGTGAAACTGTCGGGCCTTCTGGATTCGACGGAGAGAAAGGCTCTGTGTCTGTTTCCTCCTCCGTCGCTAGTGGGACCTGCTGTTTCAGAGTGTCCAATGATCGTTCCAGAACTAAGATCACCACAATGCTCATGCTGACAAGGGCATTGTCTGCACTGACCATTTTGGTGGCTTCCTCAAAACCGCAGGGATGGTGCAGACCCTTTTTCCATCTGCCCCCACTCTCGGGGGGTCAACCCCCCGGGGTCCGCACCGCTGTTGTCAGGCCACGTGTCACTTCGTTTACGCGCATGGCATTGCGCCACTGCCCAATCGCGGGAGCTGTGGAGGGTGGAATTCTAGCTTTGTTCCAGTCAAAATGAAAGGGTTGACAAGGAGGCCACTGGCTGCCCCCAGCCAGGGGGACAAAGCAGGGTGCAAACCCGGCGGAAGTGGGGCTAAACCCCCGAGCCCCCTTCAGCAGGCAGCCCAAACCCGGGGGTAACCTTAAAATTTCTGGACATGAGGTTCATGTGTTCCAGGCGGATGTGCTCCGCCTTTACCGATTTTAAGGGGCCACGAGATTTCGAGCGTTACGCACACCACCTTGCCTGGCACAAGGTTCGTTAAACCGCCCAGCGCTCGGTCTGTTGCAAAGAGCCCCCACATTTTCCTGACCTGTGTTTAAACGGTCCCCAAAGACGTTTAAAATTTCAACACCCGGTTTTTAGGGGGCAGGTGATGCACCAGTGGCCTTTGGGGGAAAAAACCCTCACCACCCTCGGTTTGAAGACCTTGCCCGCCCCTGAGAGCCCCGTTCCCCACCAGAGCATCCCCCAGCCACCCAGTAGCTTACAGAGATATACTTGTGCTTACTAGCCCATGTATCGGTGGCAGAGGGGACTTTGCCGGACACAGATGCAAAAATGCTTTTGAAATTTTAAAATGACACGTGGTGGCCAGGGGGGATGGCTTTTTTTGGAAAAGAAATGCCTGTCGGCATCGGTATTGGGGGCAGACAAGGGCCAACCCCTCCGGTCCCACCAACGGAAAAAGGCACCATGCTGGGGAGTTCTCGGGACGGTGGAGGGGGAAGCAAAACTGATCCTTGATCATACCGGAGACATGGGCGCTGAGGAACCCTTTTGTGGGGAGGAGGAGGGCAGGCAAGGGTTGACAGTGGTTTGGGAAACCGGGCGGTTGGCCTTTTTTGGCCAAGTGTTCCCTCCATTTAAAACTCTGCTTCGTGCATTGACTATACATCTTGGTGGTGTTTTAAACCCTAAATTTTACTCTACGATGTGGCATATGACATCGCTGGGGAATCAAGGCTTTTCGAAAAAGGCCCGGCTTGAGGGGTCCGGACCTTTTTCGGGGTGAACGGGGGCCCCGGGTTTCCGGTCGTGCTGGGGAAAATCCCAGCGGACGTGTGACCGCCCTCTCCCTTTTTGAGGGGGGGCCCCATAGACACTACCCCACGTCTTCCTCCTCTCCAGTTATGAAGCGCTCGAAAGCAAATTCGCTGAAAAGACCACTTTTGGATCCGCAATGTCGTCATCATCATATCACAAACAGGTGACTTCCTCGTCCTGACATTCTGCATCCTGGAGCAAGGGGCTAAAAAGCAAAGCACTGTAAGGCTTCCCCCGCCCAAAACCCGGATTTTTGCCGATTGAGAGCTTCCTTCCCCTCCTCTGAGGCAAAACGTTTGGGGGCTCAGACAGACAAAATCATCGTCTTTTGGTCTTGATTTTTTTTAAAAAACCCTCACCCCAAAACCGCAATTTGTATCAAAGGGTCTTCAAAAAAAGGGATTTCCACAGTGGGGGTACATGATTGACTTTGGTGCCTTCGCTTCATGTTGCGGATCGACAAATGACGACTTTTGTGGGCCCTGACTGGGAGGATGAGGAGGTAAACTGGGATGCAATTGCACAACCCCTGAAAACGATTGGGGACTCGTTCGTTACTGGTTATAGGCACAAAACCCAGGATGACAGGCCTGACATTCCACACCGAAGAAACCGCTGGTTGCGTGTTTTCGCCAGCATGGAAAGGAGCACCTTTTCTCGTACCTTACTCCATTCCACACCCCTCTTTGCTCGTTACCCCTCATTTCGCTCCCTGTTAAAAGAAATAAATTTAAAAAGGTATGTAAGAGTTTTTGTCCGTCTCTAATTGAAAGACGGCAAATCACAGCTATTCTTAAATCCCTATAATTTCCAACAGGAATTGATAGTTTTCAACAAACTATCATACAAGTGCGCTATCTGCACCAAACTGAGATTGACAGAGCGCAATAAAACTATTCAAAAGTTACACGGATGAGAAATTGCATTTTTTGCAGCAATGACAAACGAGAACAGTTAGTAGAACATTTTTCTATCCAAATTTAAGTACAAGGTGGCTCTTTGAACAAAACTGTGGCGCACCAAAGTGCAATACAGCTATTTAAAAGTTATACGGATAAGAAAAGGGGTTTTTTGCACCAATTAAATACACCAACAGTTACTAGAAATTTTCTGTATCCAAATTTAAGTACAAGGTGGTTATTTGAAAAAAAAACTGGGACGCACAAAATAAAAGGTACAATTTCACCTCAGGTGAGAGGTGTGCTGGCCAAAAAGTGGTTAAAAAAAAATGCCATTTCAATGCAGGTTCAAAACAGAGTCTGGGCTGCACAATATACACCCTCCTTTCCAAAGCCTATCTGTCCGTCCGCCCGCCACCCCTCCACCCCCCCGCCCGCCCGCAGGTGGACAGCGCTAGATGCTTCTTTAAAAGTCCTGGTGTCTAACTAATAAGAACTTTAAATTCTCTAATCTACCTATATTCTAATGTTCACAGCTAAAAAGCATAGTTGTCTGTATGAATAAAGAGAAGAACTGTGTCTCTGAGCTGAGCTGTATTGAGAGACAGCAGCACACGTCTGCTCTAATGTTAGACACTGAAAAAACTGAGCTGAACAGGAAACGCTGTTCTATGCAAAACGAGGTCATGTGATTTTTCCAGCCAATGACAACCAAATACATCACAGTCATGACGTCGCACACCCAGCTCACCCTGCTCTATGCTCTAAGCTGATTTGTTGGCCGCCAAAATGACAGGAAGCGCCGAAAATGGCGCGAAAATAATAGATTGTCTGTCAGATTGTCACCTAAAATATTGCGTGATCGGAAATTTCCGATCAGCCTAAAAATCGTGCTGATTTCAACTTTGTCGATTATAATCGCTCATCCCTATTCATTAGGAAAATCAAAGCATTTCACCTATAATTCTGTTTTTAAAAAAAAGGTGCTGGCCCTTTAAGACAGCTCTGAAGTCGGGCCAAGTCGGCACATGACAGCTTGATTTATGACTATGTTGACAGTTGTATCAAAACTCCTGCTTCTGAGATGGGAGAGCCCATTGGGCAGGGGGGAGCCTGTATGTCTACATCATGTGCACACCAGCAGCATTGTGATATAGATGCCTGTGTTCTATGGATGGGGCTGACGCAACAGGTAAACTGTCACACTATGTCCTCAGTGTGCTGTGCCTGGTGTACTGTATGTAGTGAGAGACTCCGATTACCCTGTACAAGCATCTATGCCCTCATCTCTCTCTCTGCACAGCTGCTATCTCCCAACAGGAATGATAAGATTCTCCTGTGTTACAAAGTGAAAGTAAAACCCGTTCCCCTGCAAAACTGAGGGAAATCCTCTGAATTGCTAATGACCTGTATTTGATAGTCATCTACTATCAATTTTTGTGTGTTTGTGAGGGGGTGATAGGTACTCTTTAAACTCCCGAATAACCCCTTTAATAAAAGTAAGGTCCCCATTTCAGGACCCTACACTAGTAGTAGTGTGGAGGACGGTTACAAACTATCCCCGCCTCTTGAAGGAATAAAAACATCCATGCATCTCCTAGACAGCCATTTGATTTTTATAGGTGCTGTGTAACGCTTCATTTACCCTGTGGTGGCACTGCAAGGAAATGCAACTCTTGCTGATTGGCCGTGTAATGATCCACTGCAATGATCTGTGGAAGAATTAACTTATCAAGGGACTCGTCAAGATGTAATGCTGGAAATTGCAGTTAGAAAGGATACTTCAAGGTGTCACCAGTGTAGTGGGCTGGAAGGAGGGTCCTGGATGAGAAAAAAAACCAAGGGTATAAAGGGACAAAACCAGTTGGGAAGCAGTGTGTGATATAAGCAGAGAGAGAGAAAGTCTGGAAAAATCACCTAAGTGTAGGCCAGCCGAGTATATTGTCTGTTTTCCCTTCAGTGTTGTCAGATCAGGGAACAAGCACACAGAGTGACGGAATGGAGTACAAAGACACGTGGATACCTAATGTGAACAGAAAGGGAGACTTGTCCCACAGGTGTGCATGTACAGGGAAGTGTAAACTGTGGTGCTAGGCTCATAGTAAACACTGTTTAACAGCGTTCGTTTCTATTACACAGTTAATGTACTATTGGGTTGCGACCTACTCTTCTGTTGCTTGTGGGTTTTACATAGCAAAAAAGCACAATTCAAAACCATGAACCCCTTGTAAGCCATGCAACCAATGTGAAGACTGTTTTACACCCTAAGGGCTCATCCCCACGGCAGAGGACAAATATTGGTCGGTTTAGCCGACCGGTATTTGTCCTGTTTTAGTGCTGTCCCCACGGCCGCCGGGGGACAGCTTTTCTCTGTGGCTAGCGGAGAAAAGCCCATCCTCTTCACATTGCGATGTTCATGAACCGTCCAAAAACCGGACGGAAGAATGAACATGCACAATATTTTTCGGGCGGCTGGTGGTTTGAAAGCAGTGGGGACTGCTGCACGGGTTTTCCATAGCTGCCCGATGAGTTAGTTTGCGGACGGTTTTCAAAACCGCAAACCGTCTGAAAAACCGGCCGCAAACCAGTGCTGTGGGGACATGCCCTAATAATAATTTTGAGGCATCAAGATTTAAAAATATGCTTCCTTCTATTTTAACATATGCAGATCACAATGTGGGACGAGACTAATGGGTCAAACAAGAAGTCAGAAAGGAGTAGCTTCAGGACAAGACGTTTGGGAAGTCCACGGGAGAACAGGAAATATGTGTGGTGCCGTGTTGGGAGTGTGTGGCCACAGTCGCCAGTGCTGAAAAGCAGCATCTGTGTTAAGAGTCATGTTTATGGAATGATTTTTTTTCTTACTTTTTGTTAATTCACAATAATCAGCATTCTCTACCAAGAATGCATGAGCACAGCAAATGTAATATTGAAAACTAAATAGAGAATGAGTGGATAAATCAAAATCAGACATTTTACTAATCAGTTAAAATACATATTTTAGTGAATGTTATATTGTAAAGTGCTGCGGAATATGTTGACGCTATATAAATAAAGATTATTATTATTGTTTTGCTGAAGCCAAACTATCCCTTTAAAATGTTTTTTATGTACATAGCAGCAGCCAGCTCTCTTGTCCGTGTAGTTCAGTAAAACCTCTCATTCTTCATGAAATAAATAAATCTGGATCATCTTTCCTCCGGACTGTGCACCGTGCCACATTCATGTATAAAATAAAATGCCGACTTCTGTGCCTTTTAATCTGTACTGACCATAGAATAAGTTAAGAACATTACTTTATAAAGCTAAATTTTATTACGGACGGCAATATGAAGCTGTTCATTGGAGTATTTTCTGTAGTGTTTTTAATGTATTATTGCACTGAACATGAACACTATAGCACTAAATGCTTGACAAATGTTCCTTTTCTCTGTTTGGATTCGTTTAGGTATGACTGGTCATGGAAATGGTTATAGAGTGGTAAAGTGGAATGCTGCATCTGGAGGACTTCCCACAAATGAAACAACATTTGCCAAAATCTTAAAGATGCAAGGTTATTCTACAGGAATTGTTGGTGGGCATAATCTTATTTGATGTTTATTGAAATTTCCTGTAGATGCTAAAGAGATGATATTTTTCAAGGGTTCATATGTCTTGAACAAGCCAGTCCTTCTGAGACAAGTGCGCCACAGATGGTTTTGCTCCTAGCGTACCCTGCTATAATCTAGTTTATTTATGGGACGCACAATACATATTACTGGGTTTCTCATGAAATTAGGAGATATGACTGTATAATGTGAACATATTTCAACCCTCTGAAGATTTTTTATTTATTTATTTTATTTTGTCGCGTTATAAGAGCTGTAGTTATTTTGTATTTTCATCAACATTTTTCATTTGTCTTTCTGTTGACAAAGCTGTTCTTTTTAGTGGGATAACTTTCAGATTTTATAGGTACCATATTGAGGTATGTGAGACTTTTTGATCACTTCTATAATTTTTTGGGGAAAGAGGAGCAAAAAATAGAAATATTGGCACTTTTAATACATTTTTTAGCTGAGAGACAACTAATATTTTTTTTTTACTTTTTCCCATTGATATAGATTTTTTAAGGGAAAATTTTAATCTTTTTCTAATTTAATCCTTTTGTATTTATGTATTGAACTTTTTTGTTTCTATTCTTTAGTCTCACTACAAGACTTAAATGTGTAGTCATTTGATTGTTCGTATAAAATACCACATTACTTAAGTAGTGCATTATATTATGCTTGTCAATTTTAAACTGTGAGACATCCTTATGTGCCCTACCTCTGGCAAGGCCTACGAAGCTTACACAGAAAGCAGACCAGGGAGCCATTAGGCCCTAGCTTCCATGTAAACCAATCGACTCCCTATCAACCCCTCACCCTCCTTTTGAAACCACTTGCTGTTGTCGCTTTTCACAATGACATCTAACAAGTTGAACAGCTCACGCATAAAGTTTCTCCAATCCCAGCTAAGCCAAACTATCTGATAGTTCCAGCTGTTATCAGATAGCCAAACCCCTCCTTCACCTAGCACAGGATATCCATGCTAGCCTCATTCTAGCCTACTGACAAATGACGTATTGTGGTCCTTAACGGGTTAAGTTGTCCTGACATTTTTGGGATTTGAGCTAGGGTGCCTATTTCTTATTTAAGGGACCTATTTATAACAACTTAACAAACTTGTTCCCTTTGCTCCCAATACATACTGGAGATGTGGTGGAAAAGAGGGACCAACACCGTGGGCCACATGTATGAAAACGGTCTAGGTGAAAGACTTGTTTGTTGCTCATGGCAAACAATCACAGCACTCCTTTAATTTCATATAATGCTCTGAAAAAAATGGAAGGTAAGCTCTGGTTGTTATGGACACCAAAGAAAGTCTTAGACCTAGTCAGTTTTCAAACATGTGGCCCTATGTATCTTGTCGGATTACTCATCTATTAAGATTTTTTCAAATGCAGTGGTTAGTGTCACTTGTTAGTTGTCAGAGACCACCAATCCCAACTCTACTTATAAAAGATCTTTAGTTGGACATCTCTTGCAAGCTATCAAAACTTTTATATTTATTAATCTAAATGTTCAAAAACCAATAATCTAAAGAACTACTTTAAATGTGGCTTAGAATACGCAATAATTAAACCTATAGAAATCGCAAAACCATAAAAAGCAGGTAAAAGCTAATTACAAAATATTAGATTTTTATTATTGCAATACATATGTCATTTTTTTTAAAAATGCATGGTCACACTATAGGGGTAAATACATATAGGCATATGTAAAAACCTTCATGTGCAAAGAACAAATAAATATATATAAACAAAATTCAAATAAAGTGCAAATGAGTGCAGATACAATGAAATACTGTCAGTAAATAATCCAAGCAGCATAAAGAATTAACCCCAAGAAAGTGACCAAGTGCAAACCGATAACAGTGACACAAGTGTGGCAATGCATTACCCGTAGAAAGCACACAGCACACCAATGCACGTTTCAGTAATACTTTGTCAGGAGGTGATGTCAACTATCCCCAGCCCAGGCATATTTATGAGATAATTAAATCAATAAGAACCACTGTGGCTGTAATCTCCTTGCTATTATGGGCATATGACAAGGGAACAAAATCCACCGGTGTCACCGGAGTCCGTCCCGTAATTTGCCAAAATGCTTGTCAAAAACAAGTATAGGCACACACGTGCTGGAAGTGACGTAGCGGCACTACAAACAAGAAGGCAAGCTATACATACCATTGAAAAAAGCTCCCAAACTAATTTTAGCGCATAGGCAAAGGTAAGATATTTATATATGATAACTACAAGCATAAAAACACAGGTAAGTATGAAACATACAAGTGGAAAAACCATTAATAATACAGAATTCATGTCCAAAAACTATGAGGACTGAATGGCCAACAAAAACAGATTAAATAATTATTTATAAAAAAGAAATGAATAAATGATAAAAAAAAATGTAATCAAATAAATAAAAAGTATAACCCATCAAAACTCACCCGATAAAATACTTAATTACACCTAATCCTCATACAAACAGCTTATACACAGGATAGGGACTGTATCATTGTTCTTAAGTTGAATTTGTATGTAGGTCAGAACAGGTACATTTATTAAAAAATAAATAAAATTTTTTTTGGCTGGGGTAACATTTAAGTTTCAGATGGCTAGATGGCATAGATAGTTTTAGAAAGAGTTAAAACCCTTTTTACATTTTTTTGTTATGTCCGTGTTTAGAAGATTTCACTTCACTTTCTGTCTCATTTGCTGCTGTGTAATGCTGGCACTTGTAGTTCCATAGGTACTAGCTGCTGTGGAGCATGGAACCACACATGCCAGCATGACACAGCAGCCCAAGTTAAACACGTACTAATCAGCACCCATACAATTAGTACAGGTGTGGTGTAGCATGCTGGCAGTTGTAGTTCCACAATTACAAATACCCACTTAGCACACATGTACAAAATGAATGGGTGCTGATACAGTACAGTACTGTGTTTTACATTGGAGGCAGCTGGGGATGGTTGGGGGGTACCATGAGCAGTAAGAAAAGACCTGCCGTTACGGGGCTGACAGTGCAAGACCAGAGCTGTGTGAAGGAGAGCTGTTGCGCTGACCTGTAGACGGAGGTTCCCAGCGCAAGGCGGGAGGAAGGTAAAAAGAGATGCTGTGCTATGCTGTACCGGCTGGAAGACACAGCGAGCAGAGGAAGGCTTCCGATTTTATTATGGGGCATGACACAGTATATGATGTCAGCATGCAGAGCCATGCCCCATAAGTCTCCGTTTGTAACTAGGAAGTCAGAACAAATCAGGCACTGTCTGTACTGTTTTTAGGGCACTTTATACCAATTGTACGGCTAAAAGATATTAGTATGCTTGTCCCATTGTGAATTTTGGGTTAATCCCATTTTTTACTATGGATTTAAAATAAATTTACAAATAACAGATTTCTGTTTTTATTTTACACAGGTAAATGGCATCTTGGTGTAAACTGTAAGGATAGGGATGATTTTTGCCACCATCCATTAAACCATGGCTTTGATTATTTTTATGGTACTCCTTTTACACTTATAAGTGACTGTGAGGACTCAAGACTAAGTGAGACAGATGTGTCCTATAAAATAACGTTATGGTGGCAAGCCCAAATATTCTTCATCACAGTGCTTACACTTATAGCTGTCAAGATATGGAAATTAATCAACATTCCGTGGATAATCATTGTGATCTTTGCCCTGACTGGCACACTGTTCTTCATGTACTGGTTTATAATCTATACTTTTCAACCATATTGGAATTGTATTTTAATGAGGAACTTTGAAATTCTTGAACAACCAATGGACCTAGAAAAAAAAGCCGGACAAATAGTTAAGGAGGCCAAGGCATTTATTAGCAGGTAAAAATACACTACGTTGCTATACATGAATGCACTCATTGCACTTTAGCAATATAGTAAAATGGTTAATTTTTAAACACTGGTAGAACATTATGTTATCTTTGTGTTCCAATTATTTAAACATTGTGAGACGTTTGGGTGTTATTTTTTCATCACATAAGTGTGAGCTAAAGTTTATGATTAATTTTTTTCATACAAAAAGGTTTATTAAGTTTTAAAATTTTTGCAGTGGAAAATAGCTATACATAGTATGATAAACATAGTAGTCATCATTACATAACACAGGTTCACAGATCATAGACAGAAGAAATACAAATCAGATGATATGTATATATATTATTATATATATATATATATATATATATATTATATATATATATATATATATATATATATTATATATATATTAGAATAATCTTGAACGAGAATGAAGACCATTAATTAATATAGGGAGAATGATGGGGAGAGGGAAAAAAATTAAAAAGCAAGCAAAATCATAATTTCAGTTCCAACTCTCTCTCCCTCTCCCCCACAGTGACACCACACCTCACAGCCAGAAATTAATATAGAGAAGGAAAGGGGGACAGAGAAGAAAAACTATTAAAAGGACACTCAGAGGTAAAATAGCTAGCGCATGACATTCTGGGGATGACTGATATCACCCATAGCGCGCAAGTCTGATTCAAGATACAGGATCTAGATCAGCCTGAGATTTGGCCACAAACTTATTCATACAATGGATATAAGCTACTTCAACCATCCAGTCCATATGGGGGGGGGTGGAGAGGGAGTCATCTTCCATTTACGAGGAATGACCATCTTTGCCGCTTGAAGCAAAAATCTGGTGAGGGATTTTTTTATACGCCAGTCGAGAGAGATGAAACATGAACAAAAGCATGGCTTCTGGGGCATTTGGGACAATGGTACTGGTGCAATCTTGGACTGCAATGATAATTACCTTCCAAAAAGACCTGATAGATCGACAGCCCCACCATATGTGGGACATGGTACCCACCTCAGAGCCACAGTGCCAGCAGTTGTCCGGGACACTCGGGAACCATTTATGTAACAGGAGCGGTACCCTATACCATCTGGACAATATTTTAAAACTGGTTTCCTGTGCTCTACAAGCCATAAAGGCTTTGTGGGTTAAAGGGGTTTTCTCGCCACAAAGATCATATCTTTAATGATAGGGAAAGTAAAATTAAGCACTTTTCCATTTGGGTTGCTTTACCTAAATCATTTAGTATAGCACAAAATTCCAAAAAATCCACAGCACACCACAGATTTGTTGCATATATGAAAATATTCTTTATTCGTGCATTAAGTAGACAGGTCTCCAGAAAATTTCAACAGCAGTTGAGTATAAGAGAAATATCAGACGTGAATTTTAACGTTTTCATCCAGCAAGGTCTTCATCAGAAACGTCTGAGGTAGAGCAAGATGGGGCGCCGATGGAGCCGTCTTGCTCCTCTTCAGATGTTTCTGATAGTAGTAGCAGTAGTGACCCTGTTTGGTTTCATTGTGGATAGAAAAACCTTCCGAGATGGAGCTATTGATCTTAACTTGGGCTGAGGGGGATTGGTATAAAGCTAGTATTTTAGAGGTGAACTTGGGGCCCAAACCTAAATGAGATAAGGTTTGAATTAAGGAATGCCAAGATATTCTGTCAAAGGTCTTTTCAACGTTCAATGAGAGCAGTGTCGGCGGCACCCGTAGGACTGAAATAGGCAGCGGCGAGATGAAGTGACCTCATCGCGCCGCTGCCTCTCCTCAGCCACACAGCCAGCATTCTGCATAGGGTGTGCAGCTAAGGAGCTGCCGGAGGAGCATCCCCGTGCTGGCGGCATGATGACGTCACACCGCCAGTGTCGGGCAGAAGAGGAAGGCGCTCGGTCGCGGAAGGAGGTTAGTATTATTGCTATTTTTTTTTTATTGGTGTTTTCTATACCTGCCTAACTGAGGGAGCCTATATATACCTGTCTGAGAGGACCTATATATACATTTGGCTAACTGAGGGGACCTATATATACCTGCATGAGGGGATGTATATATACACCTGCCTAACTGAGGGAGCCTATATATACCTGCCTAACTAAGGGGTCCTATATATATACAACTGCCTAATGAAGGGGACCTATATTTACACCTGCCTAACTGAGGGGACCTATATAACTTCCTATCTTTGGGGACCTATACAACTACCTAACTGAGGGGACCTATACGGCTTCCTATCTGATGAGGGAAGCTATAGAGCTTGAGGGGACATATACCTATAAGTAAGGTGCTGTTGGAAAAGTGAGGATTCTAAAATATTTGTCTCCAAATCTGCAGGGACAAGTGTGGTCAGCATGAAGGTGTGGACCAGATGGAGGAGAAAAGGGAACATGAACGACTCATCGGAGATGTACCTAAACTGTAATCACTTATATGTGTGCAAAGTGTAATGGTTTACATTCAGTAATGGTGTGGCGGTATTTTTCAGTCACTATGTGGTAGTGATATGTGGTCATGGTGTGGTGGTATAATTCAGTCACTATGTGGTCATGATGTGGCGGTATTTTGTCATAGTGTAATTATTGGTAATCTTAGCCTTGGGATTCTGGATTTATGTAGCAGTGTTATTTGGTAACTGTACGACCATTATTTAGTGGTTTTATACTCATTACTTTGTGTTATAGCTTTTGATATATTTTTATTTCTCATATAGTATCATTCATGGAGGGGGACATATATCTTTAGACCATTTATGTTTACAACCTTGTGTCCTTCTACATTTAGGTGAGGGAGACACAGAAGCCCCAGTGCTCCATCTTCATTACAGATTAGTGTGATTGTGTCATCACATCGGCCTGTATAAGTTGAAGCGAGACCGGGCGGGACACCGTATGTAAAATCAACTCCTCTGGTGGGCCCTAGGCAGCCTAGTCTGACAATAAATAAGAGAATCAAAGTGATGTTATGGGACTGGGCATGACAAATTCTAAAGTCTTGAGAGTATTATCCCTAGCTTTCCTCCCGGGCACAAAACCTACTTGAGGATGGACTAAAGAAGGAAGATGTAAGTTGAGCCGATTTGCCAGTATTTTAGCATAAATCTTAAGATCCACATTAAGTAGCGAAATGGTTCTATAACGTCCACATAAATGATGGTCTTTTCCCGTTTTGGGGATGACAGTTATGTGTGTCCAGGAGGAGCATGGTGGAAAATGTGAAGTAGAAAAAATGTCATTAAAAGCTGTTAATAAAATTGAGGAGATGTGGGGTGCCAGGCTTTGAAAGAACATAGCTGAGAAGCCGTCAGGTCCTGGACTTTTGCCCCCTGGGAGGCCCTATATGACGGCTTCTAATTCTTCAGGAGAGAAAAGTAGTTCTAGATCCTGGATGGCCTCAGTAGAAACGGATAGAAAAGGAGAGGGTGGAGAGGAGTGGTTTTGAGAGGAGGGTGCATGTGGCTTAGGTAAGTTATATACGTTAGAATAAAAGGAATGGAATGCCCCAGCAATATCTGGTGTAGAATGAAGCAAATTCCTAGAAAGGTTTTTGATGCAAGGGATGAAAGAGTGAGAGATCCACTCCCTTGTGGCTCTGGCTAGGAGATGCCCACTTTTATTGCCATGTTCATAGAATGTACTACGACACCATTATAGATACTTGCCTGAAGAGACCTCAAGGAGGCATTACGCCTCTAGCCTTGCTACTTGCAATTCCATCAAAGTTGAGGGAGATAAATCTTGCTTATGAATGAATTCAGAGGCTATCTTCTGCAAGGCCACTGAAAGGGCATGTGCTCTCTCCTTCTTGAGTCTTCTGCCATGTTTAATAAAGACCCCTCTAAGAATGCACTTAAGGACTTCCCATTTAAAGATAGGAACCATGCTATCATTGGCATGGTCAGAAAGAAAGTGGTCAATAGTTGTTTTGAGATCTGCAACACATACCACATCGGAGAGCAGGGTTTCATCTAGCCTCCATGTTCTGTTTTGCTTGTACATAAAGGGAACATGAAGTGAGCAGAAAATAGGGACGGGGCCTGATAGGAGGATATTCCCTGTAGAGGTAGATTGGAGCCAGAGCAAAGCACTATGATGGATTAGGATACAGTCTATGCAGCTGTATGAATCTTGATCTCTTCATGGGTACGTTGAGGCCTTTTGCATTAAAGAAGGGTATTTTAAAGTCCCCCATGGCTCAAGATAAAAGAGGCGCAGAAAAAGGGGTCAACAGAGAGGAGCACAATGCCACCGCGAGAGAAAAGGGTGAGAGAGAAAACAAGGGAGGGGGGAGATATAAAGCTAACGAAAAAGGGGGAACAAGCACTTAACAGGGAGGCCACTGGGCACATGGGCAGCCCAGAGGGGAGTCCCCTGCCTATTAGGAGTACGACGAAGGCATACATCGCAAGAGACTGCTCCTACTGTGAGAACGTGATGACAACCTGGCTAACAAATGAAACTGATTAAGCATGTAAAATGAGCTCAGAGGTTCAGGTGACGAAAAGTTGAATTATCAAGTATGTTACATGAGCATAAAAACAGCATACACCTAGAGACAGTAGTACACTTTAGAGAACATTCACAATAAACCAGGGTTCCGAGCGAGATGGGACAGATGGGCCCTAGGTGGATGGAGAAGAAGATCCTAGGGACGCTGGTTTTGAAGTCTTGATTTCCGCAGGGGTTGACCTCTTCCAGATTCGAGTGGAGTGTCCTGAGGGTAAGTCTCTTCAGGTTTCTGGAGGAAGATGAGGAGGTATATAAAGCTCCCCTCGGTAAGGCAGGTATATAGATATGTCCCTACAGTTAGCCAGGTATATACAGCTCCCCTCATTCAGGCAGGTATATATAGGTCCCCTCAGGCAGGTATATAGATATAGGTTCCCTCAGTCAGGCAGGTATATAGATATAGGTCCCCTCAGGCAGGTGTATAGATATATGTCCCCTCAGGCAGACGGGTATATACAGTTCCCTCAGGCAGGCAGGTATATAGATATAGGTTCCCCAGTCAGACAGGTAAATAGATATAGGTCCCCTCAGGCAGGCAGGTAAATAGATATAGGTCCCCTCATGCAGACAGGTATATAGATCTAGGTTTCCTCAGGCAGACAGGTATATAGATCTAGGTCCCCTCAGGCAGGTATATAGATATAGGTCCCCTCAGGCAGGTATATAGATATAGGTTCCCTCAGGCAGGTATATAGATATAGGTTCCCTCAGGCAGGCAGGTATATACAGCTCATCTCAGTCAAGCAGGTACATAGATATAGGTCCCCTCGGGCAGGCAGGTATACAGATATAGGTACCTTCAGGAAGGTATATAGATATAGGTCCCCTCAGGCAGGCAGGTAATTAGATATAGGTCCCCTCAGACAGGTTATATGTTATGAATATAAGATAATATATAAGATGTCAATTTTATTTTTAGTGTATTTTGCCCATTTTTATTTAACCCCTTAAAGTTCTGCACCATACTTTTGCAGCTAAGCGACATTAAGGAAGTATAAAGCAGGCTCCATACCCAGTGGTTGGCCGCTGTCTGATACAGCTGGCAACCACTGCTAGCTGCATGGATTGGAGACAGCAGGCACACTGTAAATAGCCTGATATTGGCATGCAAGCGATATTAAACAGCTAACAGGGCAGCACTAGAAGACAGACTCAAAAGACGCCAGACTTCTGGCACAGCCCCGTTCATACATGTCACCCTTAATGTTAGTATAAAAAATATTTTTTAAAAGGTAAAAAAAAAAAAAAAAAGTTCCCATGTATTAATAAGTAAACAATAAAAAACAGATTTGAAATTACTATGTCCATAAAGGTCCATTCTGGAGAATTGCTTTAAAAAAATACCCAACACCATTTTGTTCAGTCATCCCGCCTCCCACCAAAAATGGGACAATAAAAGATAAAAAAGTAGAATACGCACCAAATTTATACCAAGAAAAACTAGACCTCACCCAGCAAAAAATGATACAAAACACAGCTCTAGCAGAGAAAAAATTAAAAAAAATTATTGGTTTTAGAAAATAGAGATACAGGAAAACTTTTTTTTAGGTTTTAAAAGTCATAAAAAAATAATTAAAACTATATATATATTGGGTGTAACTGGAATCATACTGACACAAAATACAAATAACATGTGAACAGGGAACTTCATAAAAGCGAAACCACTATAATGAATCAATTGCTTGAGTTTTTTTTTCTACCTTTCATCCCACAAAAAAAAAATTCACTTTCTAATGATATAGTTAATGGTACTATTAAAAAGTATATCTAGGGGACCATGAAGGAACCTGACGCCAACTCGCCAGTACTACCTCTGTTTTTAAAAGTGTACGATCCGACAGTATGTATGAAAGTTTCTCACAGCACTTTATAAACATATCCCGTTCAACGCTGAAAGTAGTCTGTCATGCCACTTTGAAACTGGTATGGATTTGTACCACAGTTTTGCGCCAAACTATGGCACATTTTTGGCTCATTGTAAGACAAGTTTTGGTGTACGACAGTTCATACATCTATAGAACAGGGCTATGATAGTTTGTTTGACTCAAAGCACACCAAAAAATGGAGCAGCCCTGTTTATACATGTTGCCCTTAGTTTTTTTTTGGAGGAAAATACTAAGCAAACATGAAACTTAATGCATCATCAAGGGTTAAATCCAATAATGTGAGAATAAATCACTTATATTTGTATCCCTGTAAATCAAATCAACAATCACTAGGTAATGGTATTTTTCTATCATGTTTCAGGAATAAACAGGGGCCATTTCTTCTTTTTGTATCTTTCCTTCATATCCACTCTCCTCTTTATACATCTAAGGAGTTCAGAGGGAGAAGCAAACATGACTTATATGGAGACAACATAGAAGAAATGGACTGGATGGTTGGTAAGTTCTATGTACATGTTTTATATATTATTGCCCTCTGAGATTTATTGAATGGATCAGTTCACTCTACACCTTAAATACTTTGAAGTCAGAAAGTGCAACCATATCTCAGCCCCAAACTTTTTTGTGAATGTAAGTGTTCAGATACAACTTAGAAAATACTTTAATAATATACGTAAAATCTAGGCATTGTTGCATGTCATAACATGTATTATGTTTATAGTGTAATAGGAAAGCGTGTTGTGTACAGTATATCCCAGTGACTATGGGTTGTTTATGTATATCCCCATCACAGATCGATTGCGTGTATTCTGCGGTCTACAAGTTGGCTTACTTAAGCATCGTTAAGTCTTGTCATAAAGGGCTACATGTATGAAAACTCTCTAGGTCTAAAATTCACTTTTTTGCCCATAGCAGCCAATCACAGTGCCCATTTTATTTCATATGGTGCTCTGGAAAAATGAAAGGGGCGCTATGATTGGTTGCTATGGGCAGCAAAGTGAATTTTAGACATAGACAGTTTCATACATGTGGCCCAAAGTGCTAAGCCTCGTTTATTAAGGACAGGGGTGACAGGTTATCTCCAAGAAGGACTTTTTGTCATGGGGCCTGGAGTTTATGTACTTCAGAGGGTGGCCAGACCCTCATCTGTCCATCCACCCTCCATACCCCCAACACACATTACAATGGGTCAATCAAAGGACACATCACAATTTAGATACTCCTTGTCCTTCCCCTTTATCACCTAACCAGCCAGTCAGGGACAACAAATTACCTAAATGAACCAATGGGCAGCTCTGAAACCTGAACCCAGCCCACTGGCCCTGCCTATTTTACGTGCTACCCTAGGCGGTAAACCACAACAGGGCAACTGTCCCTACACTGTGAGGGGATGTTCACATGGCTGATTCTGGGACGGATTTCAGCCATATTGCGCACCGTATTGAAATTCGTCCCAGGCATTACGGTAATCCATAGTTCTCATAGAGAACTATGGATTCCGTCTCCCCTCGACGAATAAGCCGAGCGGGAAGAAAGTGACATGCACATAATCCCGGCGGGATACGCGCTGTGGATAATGGTTGTCTATGGGGCCGGTGAGCAGCCTGCCCCCCCGCCCCCGCCCCCGCTACACGGCAGTCGGCGTAATTGTGGGTGAAATCCATCCCCGCAATTACGCCAGCAATAAGCCGTGTGACAGACAGTCCAAGTCAGCAACAGTACAGAAATGCCAGGCCACAAATCAGAAGCCAAAGAGTAACCAGAAAACATACCAAGGGTCAGAGATAGAAGCAAGGTACCAAATCAGAAAGCAAGTGGAGGTCAGGAATACAATATGTGGTTAGGTAAACAAAAGAAGCAAACTAGCAAACACTGATAAGTAGAGACAAGCTAGTAAATATCAGAAGTGCAGCAAGGAGATTCCAGCAGATTTAAATGTAGTGCCCAGACATCGCCCCCGTAGCTGATTGGTGCAGTGTCCTGGCCCTCCTATTGGCCCATGTGACACATTATCTGTCCTGAGTGGTTGGAGGCCTGTCTCTCTGGGTGTGGACCCAAACCAGGAGAAACAACAGATGCAGAGTGTTGCTCCCTGCATACTGGAAGCTAGCCAGGTAAAAGCGTTCTGACAGCAACCCCCCTTTTTAGGAGGAGCCACTGGGCCATTTCCTGGTCTGGGTTTGTCTGGGTGAGAATTGTGGAACTCCTTTATTAAGGCCTTGGCATGGATAGATCTAATCGGCACCAAG
This sequence comes from Phyllomedusa bahiana, assembly GCA_025379985.1. Taxonomy (NCBI): domain Eukaryota; kingdom Metazoa; phylum Chordata; class Amphibia; order Anura; family Hylidae; genus Phyllomedusa; species Phyllomedusa bahiana. Next base: position 89,415 of record JAODAL010006955.1, read on the forward strand.
AACTCTTCTCAAGACTATATCCCTTCCAGTGGGCAAAATACTGCAGAGTCCTTTAAACTCTGCAGGAATCTAAGATTCAGACGACTTGATACTCCAACCCACCCTTCTATACTAACTGGAGGAGGGGGTTCAGAAAACAAAGTAAGGAGCAGTATGTACCTTTTCAGGAGTGAGATGAAAAACATTATATATGCGGAGACAAGAAGGTAACTTTAGACGGTAGGCCACTGGTAACCACCTCTTGAACAACATACAGACCCACAAATTGTGGAACATGTTTACCAGAGGGAACCTTTAAGTGAATATTTCTTGTGGAAAACCATACCTTATCTCCAACAGTGTTCTCTATAGAAAACAGACGCCTGCTATCACTATTTTTCTTTTGGATATTCTGGGCATTAACCAAGTTCTTCTGAACTTGGGTCCAGACTGTTCACAGATCATTAATGATAACATCCACGTGATCACAAGTAGCACAAGACATCTATGCATGGCTCGGGTGAAAACTATAGTTACAGTAAAATGGAGAGATACCAGACAAGCTACTATCCTGATTACTGATAGGGATTCTACCAAAGCTAAGTATTTTGCCCAGACTGCCTGCTGATCAGAGATGTAACAACGGAGTTTCTTTGTTACCGTTTGATTCACACTCTCCAGCTACCCATTAGTCTCAGGGTGGAAGAAAGAGGAGAAGGACAGGGTGATACCCAGAATTTTACAGAATCAGAAAATGAATTGAACTCCTCTGTCAAAAACAATATTCTCAGATAAGCCATACAGTCTTACAATGTTGAATAAAAAGCTTTGCAAGTTTTTTGATGACAGTAACCCTTTTTAAGAACCAAATGGCACATTTTACCGATGCGATCTACTACCACCTAAATTATCGATTTTGCCCTCAGAGGTAGGAAGGTCATAAAATTCATGGAGATATGGAACCACGGACGCTCAGGTAGAGGAAGTAGAGGAAAAAGTTCGCCAGGAGGACGAGTTCTGAGAACTTTTGTTCAGGCACAGACCACACAAGCTGCCATATAGGCTTCCACATCTTGAGGCAATGAAGGCCACTAGTCGTTGCGAGAAATTAATGTCTTTTTGACACACACTCTGGTATATCCAGCTATTACAGAATCGCGTAATTCTCTTATTAATCGTAGCCAAACCTGAGTGAGGACAAAGGCCTTTGAAACTGGACAATTAGGAAGTATCATATCCTGTTGGAGCTTAATCTCAGTGATCAAGTCAGGGGAACTAGCTGAGACAATAGTCTCCTTAGTCAAAATGGGTACAGGATCCTCCCGAGGTGAGTGGATGGCGTGGAAGCTTCTAGATGGCACATCAGCTTTAACACTTAAAGTTAAAGCGAGTAAAAAATAATGCCCAAAGTGCCTGATGTGGGTTCAACATTTTAGCATTCTCTAAAAAGGTGAGGTTCTTATGATCAGTAAGGACCATGACCTGCTGTTGGGCACCTTCACGGAAGTGGCACCATACCTCGAAGGCCCACTTAATAGCCAATAACTCTTGGTTCCCAACATCCTAATTCCTCTCAGCAGAGGAAAAATTATGTGAAAAGAAAGCACAAGGGCGAAGGTTAGTCAGGGTAGCGGATCATGGTAGCAAAGCCCTTGGTACTCAGATTCATCAACCTCGACAACGAAGGGTTTGGTATTGTCTGATTGAATCAAAACAGGGGCTGATAGAAAACATTACTTAGGTTTTTCAAAAGCCTCTTAGGCCTCAGGTTGCCAGTTATTAAATTTCACACCCTTTTTAGTTATGTTAGTTAATGGCCGAACTAACAAAGAAAAATTATGAATAAATTTGTGTAACGGTCTGGTAGTGGATCCACTGGACCACCGCAAGCGATGGTGGAAGCCCACGCCAGGGAGCGGAATCTAAGTAGGTCCCGGTATTCACCAGAGCCCGCCGCAAAGCGGGATGGACCTGCTGCGGAAGAGTCTACCAGGTCACTTCCACTGGCGGGACTTGCTTGCGGTGGAGGTCAAGAGTAGGCGAGGTACAGATTAGTCAGGCAGGCTCGTAGTCGGGGACAGGCAGGAGGTCAGGGCAGGCGGCAGAGGTTCTTGAATGTGGACAGGCAGAAGGTAAGGGCAGGCGGCAAGATTCGTGGTCGAGGACAGGCAGAAGGTACGGTACACAGGAACTCAGGACAAGGCTTACAGGAACACTTTCTCGTTAGGCTATGAGCACTAAGGATCCGGCAAGGCTGCCAGGAAGGGGCCAGACTTAAATAGGAACAGTGCCTGGCAATGACCAATTACCGGCGCACTGTCCCTTTAAATTTCACAGTGCCGGCGCGCGTGCGCCTTAGGGAGCGGGGCCGCGCGCGCCACGGGACAGAGGCAGACAGAGCAGGAGCGTGGCCGGGTAAGTGAACGCCGGTAAAGACAGGGGGGTGAGCGGACCCCAGACCCAACGTGCGGGTCGGGGCGCTGATTGGTGTCGGGGCCCGGATGTGCCTGCGACCCGGGACGAGGGTCGCAGGGGCATCCATGACAGTACTCCCCTTGGGCCCTCCCTCTTCCCGGAGTGGAGGAATTTCTGGATAATGCTGTGCTTCAGGATTTTCTCCTCCGGCTCCCTAGACCTCTCCTCGGGCCCGAACCCCTTCCAGTCAACTAGAAAATATCGCTTCCCTCTAGTTCTCCTCATACCCAAGATCACCTTGACCTCAAAGACATTGGGGGCATCCGCCACGGATGAAGGAGGTACAGTCTTCTGAGAGAAGCGGTTAAGGACCAGGGGTTTTAGTAATGAGACATGGAATGCGTTGTGAATTCGCATGGTAGGAGGGAGCCGGAGTTTATAAGAGACCGGATTGATGCGACTAATAACCTCAAAGAGTCCCAGGAAGCGGGGTCCCAGTTTGTAGGAAGGCATCTTAAGGCGGACATATCTGGCCGATAGCCACACCTTGTCACCTGGGGAGAAGACAGGCGGAGAATTTCTTCTTTTATCGGCTTGAGTCTTTGCACGCTCGGAAGCACGGAGCAGAGACTTACGGGTCTGGGACCAGATGGTCTTCATGTCCTGGACCAGTGTGTCCGCCGCCGGAACCTTGGATGGAGATGCCAGAGGGAGAGGTGGGCGGGGATGCAGACCGTATACGATGTAGACGGGGGAGGCCTCCGTGGATTCTGAATCTAGGGAGTTATAAGAGAACTCCGCCCATGGCAGCAAGTTGGACGAGTCATCTTGGCGTGCAGAGACGAAGTGGCGTAGGTAACATCCCAAGACCTGGTTGACCCTCTCCACCTGGCCATTCGTCTGGGGGTGGTAAGCAGAAGAGAAGTCGAGCTTCACCTGGAGTTGGGTACACAGGGCTCGCCAAAACCTGGAAACAAACTAGACCCCCCGATCCGAGACGATTTGCTGAGGGAGCCCATGCAGACGGAACACATGATGAAAGAATAGCTCCGCCAGGTGGGGGGCAGATGGCAGGCCTGGCAAAGGGACAAAATGCGCCATCTTGGAGAACCGATCTGTGATCACCCAAATAATGGTGTTGCCAGCAGAAGGAGGGAGATCGGTTATAAAGTCTATAGCAATGTTGGTCCATGGTTGAGTTGGGAGGGGTAGTGGATGTAGTAGACCTGCCGGCTTCGACGAGGCGTCTTGTTGCGGGCACAGGAGTTACAAGACTGAACGAAATCCTTGACATCCTTAACTAGTTCTGGCCACCAATAGAACCGGGATATCAAGAGGAACGTCTTTCGGGCCCCGGGATGACCGGCCACCAAGGAGCAATGTCCCCATTTCAAGATGCGTCTGCGGAGAGCAGGGCGTACGTATGTCTTCCCCGGGGGAACCTTCCGGAGGTCAACTGGAGCAGCCGAGATAAGACGCTCTGGGGGAATTATGTGCTCTGGAGTAGTCTCCTCACACACGACTTAGGAGGCACGGGAGAGAACATCGGCTTTCACGTTCTTCTCTGCGGGCCGGAAGTGGATCTGGAAGTCGAACCGGGAGAAGAAGAGCGACCACCTAGCCTGGCGTGGGTTAAGTCGCTGAGCCGTCTGGAGGTATTAGAGGTTTTTGTGGTCCAAATAGATGCGGATGGGGTGGCAAGCAGCCTCCAGCAGATAACGCCATTCCTCCAATGCCAGCTTGATAGCTAGTAGCTCCCGGTCATCAATCGTGTAGTTTCTCTCGGCCGAGGAGAACGTCTTGGAAAAGAAGCCACACGTTACGGTCTTGCCCGTGGGCCCTTTTTGCATAAGAACTGCTCCGACCCCCACAGACGAGGTATCCACTTCCAACGTGAAGGGTTTCGTGGGGTCCGGCCGAGATAGGATAGATGCTGTGGCAAAGGCAGACTTGAGCTTAGAGAATGCCTCTTCAGTTTCGGAGGGCCAGCTGCGTGGATTGGCGTGTTTCTTTGTAAGTGCCACTATCGGAGCCACTAGCGTAGAAAAGTGGGGAATAAATTGCCGATAGTAGTTACAGAACCCCAGGAAGCGCTGTATGGCTTGCAGGCCGACTGGGCGTGGCCACTGTAACACGGCCGACAGTTTCGCTGGGTCCATCCGTAGACTTTGGTCAGAAATGATGTATCCCAGAAACGGAAGGCTGGTTTGGTGGAAGAGGCACTTCCCTAGCTTGGCATACAGATGGTTCTCTCGGAGATGCTTCAACACCTGACGGACATGGCTGCGGTGGGTTTCGAGGTCAGGAGAGTACACCAAGATATCATCGAGGTAAACCTCTACGCAGGTGTAGAGTAGGTCTCGGAAGATGTCATTCACGAGCTCCTGGAAGACGGCAGGCGCATTACATAGTCCAAACGGCATCACCAGGTACTCAAAGTGCCCGTCCCTGGTGTTGAAGGCCGTCTTCTATTCATCGCCCTTGCGGATTCGGACCAGATTGTAGGCCCCTCTCAGATCCAGCTTGGAGAACATCTTTCCGCCCCGCAGACAGTCAAAGAGCTCAGTGATCAACGGCAAAGGGTCCCGGTTTTTTACTGTGATCTTGTTCAGACCTCTATGCAGGGCCGTAAGGAACTGTCCTTTACGAAAAAGAATCCTGCACCCGCGGGAGAGGAGGACTTTCGAATGAACTCCTCCTGGAGATTCTCCTGAATGTAGTCCGACATAGCTTGTGTCTCTGGAACGGATAAGGGGTAGACTCTGCCGCGAGGAGGACTGGTGCCAGGCAATAAGTCAATCGGGCAGTCGTAAGGACGATGCGGAGGAAGACTGTCAGCTTGTTTTTCAGAGAACACATCAGCGTAGTCCAGATACTCGGGCGGCAGACCGGACAGCGGCTCGCGAAGGGTCGAGCGGGAGCAGGAAAGCACCGGGTGAGGCGCTACCAAACAACGCCCTCGACAGTTGGGACCCCAACGAGTTACCTCTCCAGATGTCCAGTCCAGCGTAGGAGAGTGGAGCCATAGCCATGGAAGCCCGAGGAGGACCGCCGACGAGTTGCGAGGCAACCCGTAGAAGGAGATTTCTTCCTTATGTAGTGCCCCCCACGTGGAGGGACAGTGGCTTTGTGGCAAACTGGATGGTGTCACTAAGCAGCTCCCCGCTGACTGACGAGATAACGAGCGGTTTCTCCAGACGGACCACCGGAAGACGATACTGTTTCACTAGAGACTGATGGATAAAGTTCCCGGCTGAACCCGAATCCAGAAACGCCGGGACTTGGAATGAGATTCCAGCTTCAGACACGACCTGTACTGGCATCAGCAGGCGCGGAGAGGAGGAGTTTGCACCTAGGAATGCCTCTCCCACAGAACCCAGGTGCGGGAGTTTCCCGCATGCTTGGGACGCTTGTGACAACTCCACCGGAAATGCTCTGGGCTGCCACAGTAGAGACACAAGTTCCTTTGCCGACGCTGGGCCAACTCTTGTTCAGTGGGACGAGCCCGATCAATCTGCATGGGCTCCTCGATGGGTGTTGGCGACTGTGGCGCAGGAGGCCTCTGGAACACCGGTGCCAGGCAAGGAAAAAAGCGAGGTTGGGCTAGCTGACGCTCTTGCCGAAGGTCCTCTTCCCGTTCAATGAAGCGCACATCAATGCGGGTGGCCAACTGGATCAGGTCACTGAGAGAAGATGGGATGTCTCTAGCGGCCAAGGCGTCCTTAACTCAGCTTGAGAGCCCCTTCTTGAAGGTGGCACACAGAACGGCCTCAGTCCATGACAGTTCTGAGGCCAAGGTGCGGAATTGCACCGCGTAGTCTCCCACAGACAGATCCCCCTGGCGTAGGTTTAGGAGGCCTGTCTCAGCGGAGGATGCACGGGCTGATTCCTCGAACACACTGCGGAACTCACTGAGAAACGACTGTAGGTCCACCGTCACTGGATCATTCCTGTCCCACAGGGGTGTTGCCCATGCCAGAGCCTTCCCGGAGAGCAGGCTGACCACGAAAGCCACTTTCGCATGTTCGGACAGGAACTGATCGGCCATCAGCTCCACGTGCATAGAACATTGGGTGATGAACCCCCTGCAGAGTTTCGGGTCTCCGTCGTACTTGGTTCGGGAGTGACAGCCGAAGCTTGGGGCCCCCCTGAGCCTCGGGAACCGCTGAAGCAGGGACAACCACAGGAGATGGCGAAGGTTGCTGCTGGGCGGTGACGAGTTGCTGCAACATGGTGGACAGCTGGCTCAGCTGCTGCGCCTGTTGACCTAGTTGCTGGGACTGGCTCAGTAACGCCAGGCTGGGTAACGGCACCTTGGCGGGATCCATGGCCAGATCCTACTGTAACGGTCTGGTAGTGGATCCACTGGACCACCGCAAGCGATGGTGGAAGCCCGCGCCAGGGAGCGGAATCTAAGTAGGTCCCGGTATTCACCAGAGCCCGCCGCAAAGCGGGATGGACTTGCTGCGGTGGGAGTCTACCAGGTCACTTCCACTGGCGGGACTTGCTTGCGGTGGCGGCCAAGGGTAGGCGAGTTACAGATTCGTCTGGCAGGCTCGTAGTCGGGGACAGGCAGGAGGTCAGGGCAGGCGGCAGAGGTTCTTGAACGTGGACAAGCAGAAGGTCAGGGCAGGCCGCAAGATTCGTGGTCAAGGACAGGCAGAAGGTACGGTACACAGGAACTCAGGACTTGGCTTACAGGAACGCTTTCTCGTTAGGCTATGAGCAATAAGGATACAGCAAGGCTGCCAGGAAGGGGCCAGTCTTAAATAGGAACAGTGCCCGGCACCAATTACCGGCGCACTGTCCCTTTAAATTTCACAGTGCCGGCGCGCTCGCGCCCTAGGGAGCGGGGCCGCGCACGCCGCGGGACAGAGGCAGACAGAGCAGGAGCGTGGCCGGGTAAGTGAACGCCGGCAAAAACAGGGGGGTGAGCGGACCCCGGACCTGACGTGCGGCGCCGCTTGGTGTCGGGGCACGGATACGCCTGCGACCCGGGATGAGGGTCACAGGGGCATCCATCACAATTTGGTAATAATTAGCAAACTCAAGGAATCGCTGTAGGATTTTTAGGGGGGAAGGGTGGAGCCAGTCGAGAATGGCTTGAATTTGAGAGAGATCAATACGAAATGAGTTTGGAGTCAGGATATACCCTAGGAATAGTACCTTCTGAACCCCGAAAACACACTTCTCGAGTTTAACAAACAAATGATTCTCTTTCAAGATCTGTAAGACCTGTCACACGTGTTTAACGTGCAACGACCAGTTTTCAGAATAGACTAAAATGTCATCCAGATAAACATCAATACAACAACCAATGAGTTCTCGGCAATCTGGAAGACGGTGGAAGCATTGTACAACCCAAATGGCATAACAAGATATTTCAAATAACCCTCAGAAGTATTAAATGTGGTCTTCCACTCATCCCCTTCTCTGATACGAACCTTCTCAGGTCCAACTTTAATAAACCACTTAGCTCCCTGGATTTTACTGAACGTATCCGGAATCATGGGTAAGGGGTATTGGTTTTACACCGTTATCTTATTAAGTTTCCGGTCATCAATACAGGGATGGAGACCTCCATCTTTTTCCCCACAAAGAAAAATCCTGCACCCACAGGGGATACAGAAAGCTGGATATGACCCTTCTTTAGGCTTTCTACAATGTACTGTTTCATGGCAAATCTCTCCTGCCCAGACAGATTGTGTATCTTGCCCTTTGGAAATTTTACTCCAAGCAACAGGACAATGGAACAGTCATAGGATCTGCAAGCGGGGGTAACATCTTTGACTGTGTCTTTGAAAAAACAGACCGAAGTAAGGTACCAAATCAGAAAGCCCTACTGGCCCATGTGACACACCCTTTGTCCTGAGTGGTTGGAGGCCTGTCAATTAAGGAATCTCCAGCAGACCATCTCTCTGGGTGTGGACCCAGGAGAAACAACAGGTGCAGAGCGTTGCTCCCTGTATACTGGAAGCTGACCAGGTAAGAGCATTCTGACAGATATACCGTATATACTAGAGTATAAGCCCCCTCGGCTTAAACTCGAGTCACTATCGGCGCTCAGGCGCTGCGATGGCCCGTGCGCTGACAGGGACGCTTCAGTTATATGCGACCCCTCAGGGAGCGCATATAACTGAATTCCAAGTACAGCTGACAGCGTCCTGGCGCTGCGGTGGCCCAGGCACTGTCAGCTATCTATTCCCCTGTATGCGACTCCTCTGGAGCGCATAAAGGGGTAGATACCACTGCGGGGCAGAGAGCGAGCGCTCCCTGCTCCGCAGTGGACTCCGAGCGGCCGCAAACTCGCAGCCGTCTGCAGTTTCCGGCACAGGCAGCGTGCGTCATCACGCTGCGTGCGCGGCCTGATGACATCACCCGCCTGTGCCGAGAAGATGCAGGAGAGCGCGCGGGAGGCCGGACAGCGAGGATGCGGAGCGGCGAGGGAGACGGAGCAGCGGGGAGCCAGGTAAGTGTTTTTTTTTTTTTTAAAACCCTGTCTATGCCTGCCTATAGCCTACCTAGAGGACCTATACCTGCCTATAGCCTGCCTAGGGGACCTATACCTGCCTATACCCTGCCTATAGCCTGCCTAGAGGACCTATACCTGCCTATACCCTGCCTAGAGGACCTATACCTGCCTATAGCCTGCCTAGAGGACCTATACCTGCCTATACCCTGCCTATAGCCTACCTAGAGGACCTATACCTGCCTATACCCTGCCTATAGCCTACCTAGGGGACCTATACCTGCCTATACCCTGCCTATAGCCTACCTAGAGGACCTATACCTGCCTATAGCCTACCTAGAGGACCTATACCTGCCTATACCCTGCCTATAGCCTGCCTAGGAGACCTATACCTGCCTAGAGGACCTATACCTGCCTATAGACTACCTAGAGGACCTATACCTGCCTATAGCCTACCTATAGCCTACCTAGGGGACCTATACCTGCCTATAGCCTACCTAGAGGACCTATACCCTGCCTATAGCCTCCCTAGAGGACCTATACCTGCCTATACCCTGCCTATAGCCTGCCTAGAGGACATAAACCTGCCTATAGCCTACCTAGAGGACCTATAGCTGCCTATAGCCTACCTAGAGGACCTATACCTGCCTATACCCTGCCTATAGCCTGCCTAGAGGACCTATACCTGCCTATAGCCTGCCTAGAGGACCTATACCTGCCTATACCCTGCCTATAGCCTGCCTAGAGGACCTATACCTGCCTATACCCTGCCTATAGCCTGCCTAGAGGACCTATACCTGCCTATACCCTGCCTATAGCCTGCCTAGAGGACCTATACCTGCCTATAGCCTGCCTAGAGGACCTATACCCTGCCTATAGCCTGCCTAGAGGACCTATACCTGCCTATACCCTGCCTATAGCCTGCCTAGAGGACCTATACCTGCTTATAGCCTGCCTAGAGGACCTATACCTGCCTATACCCTGCCTATAGACTACCTAGAGGACCTATACCTGCCTATACCTGTCTATAGCCTACCTAGAGGACCTATACCTGCCTATAGCCTACCTAGAGGACCTATAACCTGCCTATAGCCTGCCTAGAGGACCTATACCTGCCTATACCCTGCCTATAGCCTGCCTAGAGGACCTATGCCTGCCTGTAGCCTGCCTAGAGGACCTATACCTGCCTATACCCTGCCTATAGCCTACCTAGAGTACCTATACCTGCCTATACCCTGCCTATAGCCTGCCTAGAGGACCTATACCTGCCTATACCCTGCCTATAGCCTGCCTAGAGGACCTATACCTGCCTATAGCCTGCCTAGAGGACCTATACCCTGCCTATACCCTGCCTATAGCCTGCCTAGAGGACCTATACCTGCCTATACCCTGCCTATAGCCTGCCTAGAGGACCTATACCTGCCTATAGCCTACCTATAGCCAACCTAGAGGACCAATACCTGCCTATACCCTGCCTATAGCCTGCCTTGAGGACCGATACCTGCCTATACCCTGCCTATAGCCTGTCTAGAGGACAGATACCTTCCTATACCCTGCCTATAGCCTACCTAGAGGACCTTTACCTTCCTATAGCCTACCTAGAGGACCTATTCCTGCCTATACCCTGTCTATAGTCTACCTAGAGGACCTATAACTGCCTATACCCTGCCTATAGCCTGCCTAGGGGACCTATAACTGCCTATACCTGCCTATATCTGCCCATGGGGGACATTAAACTGACTATGTAATTTTATTGGTATCTATTTTTATTTTTAAAATTCACCAGTAGCCGCTGCATTTTCCACCCTAGGCTTATACTCGAGTCAATAAGCTTTCCCGGTTTTTGTGGCAAAAGTAGGTGCCTCGGCTTATACTCGGGTCGGCTTATACTCGAGTATATACTGTAGTATAAACATATTGTTACAATAGAAAACCTGGTTCACAGCGTAGGATTCAGCCATCAGCTGAGATGTGTCCCAATTCCTTTCTTGCCTCAAGACTAAGCAGATTATCTACATTTGGTTAGGTGTTTTCTGCAATTCCTCCCTTTTTATTTTATAACTGTATTGCATGTATATATGTCATCTTATTTTATCTCTAGTTTTGTATTCTGTAAGAACTGTATCTTTTTTCTATTGAAGCTTAAAACTGTGATACATTAGGTCATTGTATACTCTAAGAATCCATAGCTTTGATTATAGTGTTTAACACTGGGACTGCTGGAGAGCAGTGTTTGATCAGAGTGTTTTAATCCTGTAAGTGCCAGTGAGCAGTGTTTGTGGGTGACAGTCCTTCCTCTACGATTTTTGATAATTAAGGAAGATGGTGGCAACAGGGTATGGAATATTTAAGTCAACAATCCTAAGAACAATTAAAATTAGACTCTTTATAAATAATTTCTTTTGACAGGTCCACCATCTTTTCTTCCCCCATTAGGCCCAAATGCGACAACATGTATTTTCATAGTATCTTTTTTTACCAAATTAATTTTACTTTTAGTGTTGGTTCACTGCTACTGATATAGTGTATTTATCAGTTAAAATACTTGTTGTAAACTGTTAGGATAGTGCTACAATTTTCACATATACACTACTCACAAAAAGTTAGGAATATTTGGCTTTGATTTAAATTTTAGGATGAACATAACATGTCTTGAATTTTTTTTTAAATCAACTAAATGAGACAATTTATCAACTTTTAGAATGCATGTGTCCAATTGTTCAAGGTTTTTTAGTACTTTTTGCACAACTTACTGAAGCTTAATTACAAAATTTACAACAGATGTTTGATCTCTGAATCGCCCAATAAATGTAGGAGATCAATTTGAATTGGAATTTAAACAGTCCTCCTCATCATGCTGTTGCCATTTTGACATCATGAGACCAAGACAATACCTTACAATTGATCAACAGTACCTTGCCATTGCGAGACTTCAAGCAGGATGCTTTCAAACAGAAGTGGCTACTGAGCTTAGCGTCTCACACAGCATCAGCAGGTTGCAACCGAAATACAGAGAGACTGGAAAGGTCACAAAAAGGCAAAGGAAATGTCCTTTGGCTACATCACACAATGATGAACGCTTAATTGTAAACAATGCCCTGTGGAACCAGGTGATGAATGTCACACACTTTCAAGCACACTTAAGGGAGGTAAGAGGCACCCAAGCATCACGTCAGACCATTCATAATCCTTTACATCAATGTGGTCTGTATGCTAGATGACCGGCAAGGATACCTGACCGGTACCTGACCTGGCTAATACATAGTGCTCTTCTTTACATCTCCAACATCTTTGGCAGCTATAATTTCTGCTCAGAGTGAACCAACTTTCATCACTGAACACCACTGAGGACCCATGATCCTTAGTCCAGCATAGTTGCTTCCTGGCTCATGTAAGATGATGGTGCCTGTGCCTAGCAGTGTGGTCAGGTATCCTTGCCAGTGGTTTAGCACGCAGACCACAATGAAGTAAATGGTATGAATGGTCTGATGTGATACTTGGATGCCTCTTACCTCCCTTAAGCGTGCATGGAGTTGTGTGGCATTCATCATCTGGTTCCGCAGGGCATGCAAACCACACTGCTGTAAACAGACAAACCATCTATTTTCTTATCGTTTGGACTTGTGGCTAGATAAAGGCCAAACTAGGTAAACATAAGCAAAAGGCTGTGTCTCAATTATATTTGCGCTAACTGCCCATAATTGGTGGATGATACAGGCATAGTTCAGCGGGGATACGGCAAGTCGTGGGTTAAGGCCACAGCTCAGATATCGACCACATCAGCCTCCATGGAGGAGGTAATTAAGCCCCTCCAGCAGCAGAAGGAGCGTGAGGGAGGCTTTGCAGAAGATGACGCCTGAGGACGACATAGAGGACTTCCTCAACGGGTTCGAGTGGAGGGCCGACCAAGAAAAGGTACCCCAAAATCAAAGGGCAGAGGTCTTAGCCCTATATTTATCTGGAGAACCCAAAAAAGGCCTATCATGACCTTTCCCTGCAGTACCTCCAAAGAGTAACCAAAGATAAAATCACAGATCCTGGTATGGCATGGGGTCACCATGACGGTCCAGCCCTAGATGGTGCACCACTGGGCATAAAACTCTGACAAACCCCCTTGGAACCTGATGAAAGACTTACAACATTTGGAGCAGAAGTGGCTACAGCCCGATGTGTGCATGCCAGACCAAATAGTGGATCGAGTGGTCATGGACCAGTTTATACACTCCCTCCCCAGATCTGTACAGTCCTGGGTTGGGTAAGGAGACCCCCAGACTGGTGGGACTGGTTGAGCGAATTCCTAGATGGTGCAGGGAATCTGGAGCAGCGATTCTCTGGTTGGTGATGTGAATTTGGAGTCCGCCTACTGGAAGACTCTGTGAGACTCCTAGATATTTGAACTAAAAACAACCTTGGATAGTTCGCCCTAAGGTCAGGGCTGGACCAGAGCCAGTGAGAAGAGGGGGATCCCCGGGAGGTTATTTGTTGGGGGCGTCATGTTTGTTTGTGCAAACTGCAGATGGTGCTGCACAATAATAAGGGACTCCAGATCTGCCAGCTGAAAGTCAATGGGACTTCTGTTTTGGGACTTTTGGAGTCTAGTTACGTTCCTCTCAGCATCTGTTCCTAAAGTTGTGGTCCCAGGGATGAACTTGGGTGTCACCTGGTGACACCAAGGTTTATTCAATAGCCCAGTTGACCATGGAAACAGCCCGGGGCTTGCTGTCACACCCTGTGGAAATTGTACCTGAATTAATGCATGATATGATAATTGGGCGCTATTGTTCCCTGTTCTGGGCTCTATTGGAAAATTTGTATCGCCAAACCAATCACACTGCCAGGGCATTTCCCCACCCCCTCAATGAGTACAGACGGTGGGGTAACCCTAGAGTTTCGCTTTACTGTCCAAGTGGGGGAAATTGAGGAAGAGTCACACAGTCAGAGGAAAATCTCTGGGATTTAGAGGTGTCTCAGGGGAATTTTGGTATAGCCCAACTCAGGGAAAAAACTCACAGACATAAATCTAATTTTGCCTATTTGGGTTAAATTTGTAGCAAAAATTCACAGTGAAGAAAAAAACCCAATTAAAAAATAACTTTTACTTGATATGCCTTAAAAGAATGCCCTCCAAAATGGAGGACCCACAGCAACAAACACCAAAATTTGTTCTCCTAGAGAGGAAGAAATGCTGGTTCCTCTAAATCTAAATATCCAATATAGTGGTACTGACCCAAGGGGTGAAAATTGCCCCCCTCGGCGGAGTAGTCACCCAACAGGAGCGGCCCCACCTATTGAGAGCGCACCCTAGGTCAGACCCCTTAAACAGTTCCTAAAAGGATACCAGCAGGACTCCCATATGTACTATAGACACTCCAGGAGAAACAAAAAAAAAAACAACGTTCTGTTGTATCATTGATTCAGAAAACTGTGTGATTTGTTCAAGACCCACAAACAAAATCATACATATAGCCCAACTCAGGGAGGAAACTTTAAGAGGGGCATTGAATGATCTGGTTGTCTTGAATGGGGAACCCCAGAAGCCCTAGGGAGACAAGAGGTAACTGCATTTTGCTATGAATGGAAACCTCTTTTATTAGGTCCCTAAAATCAAGGAGGAGCTGATAGAACAGCTTGTTGTGCATAAGGGAGGAGCTGATAGAACAGCTTGTGATGCCATTGGACCTGGCAAATGCCCATGTGTTAGGTGGACACTTCGGAGCAGACAAGACCCAATAGAGGATTTTGCAGAGGTTTTACTGGCCGGGATGTAATCCCACTTCCGTAGCCCTCTGGTTCCCCTTCCAATCATAGAGGTACTGTTTGAAAGAATTCCCTGGAATTGGTGGGACTATTAGTAAAGTCCACTAGAGAACACTAATACATCTAAGTGATGATGGATTATGCAACCCAGTACCCTGAGTCCATACCTGTAAGAAGTACAACCTCAAAGAGTTGCTTTACATGTTCTCCCAAACAGGAATTCCTAAAGAGATCCTAATGAACCTCAAATCCAAGATTATGACAGACCTATGCAATGTATTGAGGGTCACTCAACTGCGAACCTCTGTCTACCATTCGCAGACAGATGGTCTGGTCAAAAGGTTCAACAAGACCATGCCATGTTGAAAAAGTGGTTGAGGTCCTCTTTGTTATATCTAACAATGTCTCTTCATTTGATGTTTGTATACTGTTACGTATCATTTATATTATCCAATAAAGCTTTTTGGAATATGAAAAAGTAGTTGAGAAAGATGGGCAGGACTGGAGCTGCCTCTTGCCCTTCTTGTTGTTGCAATCCAAGAGGTAACCCAAACATCCATTGGGTTTTCGCCCTTTGAGTTTTTAGATGGCAGGCACCCTATGGGCCAACTACATGTGGCTAAGGAAACTTGGGAGAGTGAGGCCACTCCCTATGTTAGTGTCAAAGTATGTAGCCCAGATACAGGATAGAATGGCTAGGATAATGCAGGCACAAGAGGCACAAGTGAGAGTTTATAATAGGTCTGCCCAGTTGAGTCCATTTAATCCAGGAGATTGAGTACGACTTCTGGTACCCACTGTTAAGTTGGCTTGTGAGGCGACTCTTAGGTCAGTGATTGATGTGGTAAAAACTGCCAAGACCTTGTTCGCCTCCCAAAAACAACAATGTAGTGCGCTGCAACAGCACAATAAAGACCTGTTCACAGAGACTCCTGGCCTGACAAATGTGATCCTCAGGTCCGAGTGAATCTAAGACCATTTAGGTTCTTGGAAGCCTGTCATGAAGTCCTTGCCAAGGCAGTACAAAGGATACTAGAGCTAGGGGTAATGGGTCCAAAGTGGGTGGTTCAGCCCCATCGTGCTAGTGCCGAAGGCTAATGGGAAATAAAGGTTTTGCTATCACTATCGTTGGCTCTATGAGGTGTCTAAATTTTACAGCTACCCCATGCCCTGGGAAGATGAGTTGATCGAGCGGTTGGGGCCAGCCCGGTATATCACAACCTGAGATCATGCCAAGGGTTACGGGCAAATCCCTGTGTCTACAGATGCTAGGGAAAAAACAGTCTTATCCACACCTGAGGAGTCTTCCAATATTTCCACATGCCTTTTGGGTTGCAGGGAGCTCTTGCTACCTTCCAAAGAGCTAACTTTTACACCCTCTTTGAAAGTATGCAGTGGCATATTTGGATGACATTGTCATCTTTAGGCTTGATTGGGCTAGCCATTTCTGGCAGGTCCAGGCCATCTTAAACACATTAAACAAGGGCAGCTTTACCATAAACAATAATAATACTGGGAATGGAGGAAGGTACCTGGGGTACGTAATGGGAAGAGAAGAAACCCCAGCTAAATAAAGCAGAGGCCATTCAAAATTGGCCTCGGCCCCTTACCCAGAAGCAGGTCAGGGAGTTCCTGGGGATTGTAGGTTACTGCATGCGGTTTATTCCCAGATAAGCAGAAAGTGTGGTTTCTTTGACCGACCTAACATAACGGACACTGTGTTAAAGTGGTCTCCTGAGGAAGAAAAAGCCTTTCTAGAGCTCAAACAGGCCTTGTGTAGACAACCTTTGTTGGCAGCCCTGGATTTTTGTCACGAGTTTGAGGGTCCAGACAGATGTGTCTGATGTGGGTTTGGGTGCAGTCATGTCAAAAGTAGTGAATAGGTAAGAAGGGGAATAGCAACCAGTAGTATATCTGAGCTGTTCCCAGCAGAGAAAAACTATGTGATAATAGAAAAGTAATGATGATTTTGCAAGTTTTACCACCTACAAAGAATGAGAAACAGAATCTAAAAAAAATCCAGAAAATCACGTTATTTGATTGTTAAATAATTAATTTGCCTTTTATTGCATGAAATAAGTATGATACAATAGAAAAACAGAACTTAATATTTGGTACAGAAACCTTTTTTTGCAATTACAGAGGTCAGATGTTTCCTGAACACTGCAGCAGG
The DNA here is from genome assembly GCA_025379985.1 of Phyllomedusa bahiana. Taxonomy (NCBI): domain Eukaryota; kingdom Metazoa; phylum Chordata; class Amphibia; order Anura; family Hylidae; genus Phyllomedusa; species Phyllomedusa bahiana. The sequence goes on from JAODAL010006955.1 coordinate 106,208, forward strand.
GATTTTGGCCCACTCCTACATACAGATCTTTTCCAGATCATTCAGATTTACAGGCTGTTGCTGGTCTACATTGAGTTTCAGCTCCCTTCAAAGGTTTTCACTTGGGTTCAGGTCTGGAGACTGGCTAGGCCACTCCAGGACCTGGAAATGCTTCTTGCGGAACCAGTCCTTAGTTGCCCTGGCTGTGTGTTTCAGGTCATTGTCCTGCTGGAAGACTCAGCCACAACCCATCTTCAATACTCTTACTGAGGGAAGGAGGTTGTTGGTCAAAATCTCACGATACATGGCCCCAATATGGTGCAGTCATCCTGTCCCTTTTGCAAGCACCCCCAAAGTATAATGTGTCCACCCACATCCTATTCTGTGTAGGTAGATCACTGCACTGTGTGACAAAAACAACTGGGAAGCCAAATCTGAAAACCACGTCAAAATCTGCACCAAAAAACTAAAATCTCCATTTTTGTGTACAATACTGTGAAAATATTTGGCAGACAATGCCATTTTAGGATTCAGAATCCGTCGAGGAGCTTGTCCTTTGTCATGTGGATGCAGCTTATCCTCAAAAGCCTCACGCCAGTTCTCTGTGCTCCTCCTCCTAAATCTTCCTTCCTTCGACACAATTGACCACTTCCTACTCCTGCAAACTCCCTCTTCTCTCGGTTTCACAGCTTGGTATCACAGACTTGAGCCCCTCTATACAGCCTGAAAAAAACTTTGAGATTCTTAGTTCACACGTTTTGATCAAAAAATGTGTGAACTAAGAATCTCAAAGTTTTTTTCATGTATGATAGATAGCATAAGGGCTTCTTTAGGGATTTCCATGTATTGTATACTCCACTATACAGCCTAGTCACATCATCACACCACCTATGCTACGCTTCCCAATGGAGAATCTGGACTGTCGCTTGTCAGGGGAATGAAGAGAGATGAGTATTTTTTTTGTTTTCAGTAATGAGGTCCTACTTGACTCGGTTCTCATAATCTTTCTGGGCCCTATCTACCTACCTAACTGGAGCCCATATAGTGACCTATCTGCGGCCTACTTATCTTCCTGGGGGCTATCTACCAACCTACCTGAGGCCTACTTATCTCCCTATAGCCTATTTACAACTTACCTCGGGCATACTTACATAGGGCCTGTCTGCCTACCTGGGTTCTGTTTACCTACCAACCTACCTATCTAGAGTCTACCAAACTATCTTCCTAGGGCTTACCTACTTGCCTACCAACCTACCTCTTTTGGGCCTAGCCAACAACCTGCCAGGGGTTTACCTACCTACTCAGGGCCTACCAACCTAACTAATATGGGTCAACCTACTTAGATGAAGTCTTCCTACCTACATGGGGCCTTGCCCTGTTTGCCTATGGCCTTGACTGTTCACCTACTTTGATCCCTGCCTATATACCTACCTGAAGCCTCTACTAAATTGTGGCCCCGTCTAACTACTTTCATGGGGCTTTGCCTACCTATTTGGGGCCCTGTTGTCTGCCTGCCCACCTGGGACCTTGCTTGCCTACATACCTACCTGAAGCCTTTTTGTATGTACCTGGGGCCTTGCATACCTGGGGCCTTATCTACTGTTGGCACTACCTACCTCCCTGGGTCTTACCTGGGGCCTAATACCTAAATGCCTAGATACCAAGTGGTAATAGCATGGGCTTGGTTAACTAATTTAGGGGGCTTCCAGCTTAATTTGGAACTACTTATATGGAAGGGAGTCTACCTTTATGTAGGGCAATATTTAGTATTCATGCTGCCCTAGGCACTTTAGAAAACTGTCAGCCAAATCTGCATTACTGTTTTTGTATTTTACAGGTTTCCCTGCTGTATGATGTACCACTGTTAGGTCAATTTTTTTAAGAATATGGTAATCAAGGGATGTTGTCGGGGAGTTTTTATTTAAATAAAGTGTTTTTGTGTTTCGATGTATTTTTTTTACCATTATTTTTCCAATGTTTATAATATGCCTTAGGTGTCTGACAGACATCTCTATATTACCAGCGTTAGGGCTTGGTGTCAGCCAGCAGGGATTTTTTTTGTCAGCCCATGGCTGACACGAAGCCTCCGTGCTAGTAATACAGAGGCATCTGTCAAACGCCTCTATTATTAACACTGGAATAAAATGGTAAAAGAAACACACTGATCCAACACTAAAAAAAAATACTTCTTTTAAATAAACACTCCCCAACACCAGCCCTTATTGACCATTTTATTAAAGAAAGAGATTCAATGCTGGTATGATGTAATCCAATAAATCTATCGAAGCTCAATGGAGAAATCTACAGAAAAAACAGAAACATTACAAAAAGCATGACAGTACTAAACTCCATCTCTTACATCCAGGGCCGCCATCAGGAATTTCAGGGCCCCATACAGCAAAAGTGTCTGGCCCCCCCAATCCCTCCCCCCCAAAAAAACATCGAGTGAACGGGGTTTATTTTTGTGGAACCTTACTATGTGATATTAATGACACATTGGGCGACATGTATGATTTTTGCCGTTTAGACGCCAATTTTTGTGCACATATAAATAGTGTAGAATGCGCCTGATTTATGAACCCAGTCCACTGCGGGTCATAGATTTAGCGCATTCTAGCTACAAAGCGACACTTCTGGATCAGGTAAACCACTTTTAAAAAGTGCTCGACCTGTTCCAGCAGTAATGCGCCTGGATTTGCTGTACTGAAGCTATAATTGTGTAGCTTCGTACGATTGTAGTGCGCCCCCCCCTCCTGTAGGTAGCTGGGTTAGGTAGGTCGCCCTCCAGTAGAGTAAACCATACATCCTGCAAAACTTTCTGTATTTGTAAAAAGTTGGACAGAAAGTTCTGCAGGAGGCAAACCAGACAGGAAAGTATAGAGTTAAAGCAGCAAACTATGTGCCCCCCACGTGACTGACTACAGTGTAAGAAGTGAATGGTGTGTTCCTCTTACCTGCTCCTGGGAGATGGATGGCTGGGAAGACCTCCGGGACATCTTGCCGCTAGCGTAGTTACCGTCTCTTCCAGGGACACCAACAGAGCTCCAATGTCGCCCGAGTGCGCCCGGACCAGGAACCAGTGCAGGAAGAAGTGCTAGTCTTTCCCTTATTTTTTCCTTTTGGCCCAGACGTCCATGATGACTTCTCCTGGCCCCGACTCGTCTCTGCAGAATTTACCACACACACATCTTAGAAACCTCACTTTTCAGGAGCTTCTTACTTATAAGTATATAGATCCAGTTAGTAAGCTCTATAGCTCCCTCCTAAGTTAGGCAGGTATATATGGGCTTCCTCAGTAAGGCAGGTATATATGTCCCCTCAGTAAGGCAGGTATATATGGGCTCCCTCAGGCAGGTATTATATATGTCCCCTCAGGCAGGTATTATATATGTCCCCTCAGGCAAGTATATAGCTCCCCTAAGGCAGGTATATAGCTCCCCTCAGGCTGGTATATGTGTCTCCTCAGGCAGGTATATATTCCCCCCTCCGGGTAGTGGTCTATAGGCCCCTCCGGCAGGTGGTATATAGGCCCCCTCCAGCAGGTGGTATATAGCCCCCCCCCAGGCAGGTGGTATATAGGCCACCCCAGGTAGGTGGTTTATAGGCCACCTCAGGCAGGTGGTATATAGGCCCCCTCAGGTAGGTGGTATATAGGCCCCCTCAGGTAGGTGGTATATAGGCCCCCTCAGGTAGGTGGTATATAGGCCCCCTCAAGCATGTTTAATAAAAATAATAACGCTATTACTTACCTATCATTCCTCCTTCCCGGCCAAGCATCCTTCTCTTTGCCTCGACACTGCCGGCATGACGTCATCACACCAGCAGCGCGGGGGCGCTTCTCCGGAAGCTCGTCGGCCGCACAGCCTACTAGTTATTAAGCTGTGTGGCTGAGGAGAGGCAGCGGCACCGTGAAGCTCCGGTGCCGCTGTCCAGTTTACTATTCAAATACACTCACCGGCCACTTTATTAGGTACACCTGTCCAACTGCTCATTAACACTTAATTTCTAATCAGCCAATCACATGGCGGCAACTCAGTGCATTTAGGCATGTAGACATGGTCAAGACAATCTCCTGCAGTTCAAACCGAGCATCAGTATGGGGAAGAAAGGTGATTTGAGTGCCTTTGAACGTGGCATGGTTGTTGGTGCCAGAAGGGCTGGTCTGAGTATTTCAGAAACTGCTGATCTCCTGGGATTTTCACGCACAACCATCTCTAGGGTTTACAGAGAATGGTCCGAAAAAGAAAAAACATCCAGTGAGCGGCAGTCCTGTGGGCGGAAATGCCTTGTTGATGCCAGAGGTCAAAGGAGAATGGGCAGACTGGTTCGAGCTGATAGAAAGGCAACAGTGACTCAAATAGCCACCCGTTACAACCAAGGTAGGCAGAAGAGCATCTCTGAATGCACAGTACGGCGAAATTTGAGGCAGATGGGCTACAGCAGCAGAAGACCACACCGGGTGCCACTCCTTTCAGCTAAGAACAGGAAACTGAGGCTCCAATTTGCCCAAGCTCATCGAAATTGGACAGTAGAAGATTGGAAAAACGTTGCCTGGTCTGATGAGTCTCGATTTCTGCTGCGACATTCATATGGTAGGGTCAGAATTTGGCGTCAACAACATGAAAGCATGGATCCATCCTGCCTTGTATCAACGGTTCAGGCTGGTGGTGGTGGTGTCATGGTGTGGGGAATATTTTCTTGGCACTCTTTGGGCCCCTTGGTACCAATTGAGCATCGTTGCAACACCTTGTGGAATCTATGCCACGAAGAATTGAGGCAGTTCTGAAGGCAAAAGGGGGTCCAACCCGTTACTAGCATGGTGTACCTAATAAAGTGGCCGGTGAGTGTATATGCATTCAGAGCAGCACCGAATCCAATGTTTGCCAGACCACCAACCTTGCAACAGATTGCCTTCATAAAGGGTAGCCAACCCTCCAATCCAAAAGTGCAAAATAGAATCTCCACAACGGCGTCAGCAAAAAATGGTGTCCTTTAATTTTCAAGAATCCTGGTACAACAAGTGCAACGTTTCGACCCGATGCAACGGGTCTTTTTCAAGCTTGAAAAAGAGCATCGGGTCGAAACGTTGCACTTGTTGTACCTGGATTCTTGAAAATTAAAGGACACCGTTTTTGCTGACGCCGTTGTGGAGATTCTATTTTGCTGTCCAGTCTACAGTCAACCGCGGCGCGGCCCCGAGCACTACCGTCCCCAGTCACTACCGGCCCGAGGCGGGCCCTGAACGCTAGCGCGCCCCCGACACTAGCGGGCCGCGGCGGGCCCTGAACACTACCGGGCCCTGGTCCCTAGCGGGCCCCAGTCACTAGCATGCCCCAGTCACTAGCGGGCCGTGAAGCTCCGGTGCCGCTGTCCAGTTTACTGTCAACCGCGGTGGGCCCTGAACGCTACCTGGCCACAGTCACTAGCGGGCTGCGGCGGGCCCTGTACGCGACCGGGCCACAGTCACTAGCGGGCCCCAGTCACTAGCGGACCGCAGCGGGCCCTGAACACTACCGGGCCCTGATCCCTAGCGGGCCCCAGTCACTAGCGGGCCCCAGTCACTAGCGGGCTCCGATACGTGAAACAAAGGGGCCCGCTGCCAGCGGGCCCCCTTGTTTCACAATTTGGCCCGGGCCCCATACAGCAGTACCCCCTGTACTGCCCTATTGGCGGCCCTGCTTACATCCCCTGAATATCATGCATCATGTCTACGGCTAATCTTCTGAGGTGCAAAGGAAGGAGTTCAGACCGCACAATATGATTCTGAGAGCTTCAGCCAATAGCCACAGCACAATCTCCAAGGGGTTAGTCCTCTTTTCCCTCCCACCCCCCTAGGAGACTGTGTCTAAGCTATGGCCTGTACCCGCTCTCCCACCCCTGGGCAGTTTGTACAGAGGTGGAGGACAGTAAGGGAGGTGCTGGAAAAGTGAGGATTCTAAGATATTTGTGTCCACCACAAGATTTTGTGGTTTTGAGGGGCCTGTATGTCAGATAACCCAATAAATGACTCCATCTAAGAAACTACATCACTTTAAAGTATTTAAAACAGCATTTAGGAAGTTTATCAACCCATTAGGTGTTTCACAGAAATTAAAGTCGAGGTAAAATTAAAAAATTTAACTTTTTTGCAGATTTTCGTTTTTTATCCATTATTCACTGGAACACGGTAGAGGTGACCATGGAAATGCATCTTAACATTGATTCCCCCAATTCTACCATTTTTAGAGATGTCCATTTGTGGCCCTAGTGCGCTATTTGGCTCAACCACAAGCCTTAGAATAGGAGGAGCACCTATCAGACTGGTGTCTCATTTTCAATACGATTTTCTTTAGTAGCCATTCCAGGACAGAGGACAAACGAAGGTGCTAAAACTTAATAAACACCCCTAAAAAGACCCAATCTTAGGAACTACACCCCTTAAGGAACGTATCCAAGGGTTTAGTAAGTATATTTACCACAATATTTTTAGGTGTGTGAAAATGTAAAAAACAAATTGTTCCTACAATCTGCAATTTTAGCTTAAAATGTTAAATTATTACAAGGAATCCTGGGAAAAAAAGCACCCCAAATATTGTTACACAATTTCTTCTAAGTTCAGCAGTACCCTATATGTGGGTGTAAACTGGTTTTTAGGCACATGGCACGGTGTATGAGGGAGGGAGCGCTATTTGGCTTTTGGAACGCAGATTTTGGTGGGTGCCATGTCGCATTTGCAAAGCCCCCAAATTACCAGAATGGGTTAAATCTTCCATAAGTTGCCCCAGTGTGGATTCAACACCCCTCAGGTATCTCATCTAGAGGTTTATTGTGCATTTGGGGTGCATCAGTGTTCCATAGTTTTTTTTTAGCATTGGGCCATGAAAATTTGGTGGGGGGGGAGCACATTTCCGCCATTGTTTATTGGGCTTCATTTTTATAGCGCTCGCTGTGTGGTATAAATGACAGGATAACTCCACTATGTGGGTCAGTACAATGATATAAATTTTATATAATAGGTTATATAGGTTTTTATGTTTTATTATTTTTACACAATAGAAATGTGTTATCATTATGGGGTACATGATGCTTTGATCACTTTTTATGAGGCATTTAGAACAAAATTTATTTTTGATCTTTCTTGGGGCTATTGGAGTTTGTAAAGGGGAAAATGGTGGTGTACGTGTTTTTATTTTATTTTTCGTGTTTTACTGTTTTTTCACTTTTTTTTTTTTTTTTTTAACCTTTCCACCATAGGGGACTTGTATCAGTGATCTTCAGATGTCCAGATGTGTTATCCCCCAAACGACCTGGACGTACGGATTCGTTCAAGGTCATTAAGGGGTTAACCCACCTTGTTTGTACAGTGCCCTGGAATTAATGGCACTAAAAAGAAATAGTAATAGTATAAGTGGCAGGGTTGCTTCACAAGGTCACATGCTTTTGCCACTAGACTTCTGTGAAGCAAGGAAAGTTTAGTTTATTGCTATACATTTTGAATTGCAGACCTGGAGAAAGACCTGGTTGGCAGTGGGGACACATCAATTCCACTCCAGATTGAGTTAATTATGCTCTTTAGGTGCCTCCTGGGAGCTCTTTATTAACTCCTTAAGCCGAACGCCTGAAAAGTAGTTAATGACCAGAACATTTTTTTAGTTTTGGCCTCCTTGCGTTTAAACAGTTGTAACTTTTGTATTTTTTCCATGACGCAGTTGGATGAGGCCTCGTTTTATTCGAGACAAGTTGTACTTTATAAGGGAATAGTTTAAGTACACTTATAAATAATTGCAGTATTTTTTTTTATTTTTTTACAAAATTATTTTTTGTTATTTTAATTTTTTTTTTACACCATTCACATTTCACACTTAATAACTTGTTAGATTAATTCTACAGGTTATTACGGTCGTGTGGATACCAAATATGTGTAGGTTTTTTTGTGCGTGTAATTTATGTACAATTATTTTTTATTAAATATTTATTTTTATTTTATTATTTATTTTTTTTATTCTTTTTTTTACACTTTTTATGGGTTTTTTGTACTTTTTTTTGACTCCCATGAAGGGAGAACTGTTTAACATTTTTTTTTATTTTTTTTTTTACACTTAGTAATGTATTAGCATATATGAATATGCTAATACATGCTAATCTGTGTCAGTCTGACACAGGCAGTGATTAGGACAGCACACAGTGCATCCTAATCACTGGCTTCTTACACAGACAACTCTGGGGCCATGCTAGGTCCCCAGAGCTGACTGTGCAGCCGGTCCCTGAGCTCTGTCGGGTGACCGGGCGTTCCGATCACCTGACAGAGCAGGGGATCCCTTTGATTGCGCTGCGGTAACGCACCGCCGCAATCAAAGGGTTAAAGCATCGGGTTGCGGAGGTTTCCTCCGCTCCCCGATGCCTGCAGGAGATGCTCTGGGATCGGGGCTGTGTAGTTCAGCCCCGATCCTAGCGCAGCTGTGGCGCCGGGCGCCGCAAACCCCGATGTCTGCAGCGACGTCAAAAGACGTCGCTGCAGACGAACGACCCGCACCGGCCGCCGTCAAAAGACGGTGCGCGGTCGTTAAGGGGTTAAAGGCATGAGCTCTTCAGAGCTGTCCTTTTGCTTTCTTCCAGCCTGGGCAAGATCAGGTGCGGCTAACATGTTGCAATCAGGACCAGAGAATACTGGTATGAAGGCTAACGTTTATGGGCTGGTCTGTAGCCTCAGTCCATGGTTAATGAGGGACGTTAATATTTAGTTAGGAGGAATAAACATTATGTTGTGTTAATTGTACACCGATCTCTTGCTGTGTAATGAACAAAGAATAAAGCTCCTGAATTCGATTTTAAACCTCACTATAGCATTGAAGTAACATGCATTGATTTGACAGAATCTGTCTAAGGAAACAGGGAAACAGCAATACATCCAGGACTGATTGTATGTATATATATATATATACATACACATATATACGTATATATATATATATATACACACATATACATATACATATATATATATATATATATATATAGACAAAGGTGTGCTCATCTGCTAAAAGCAGAGGAGGCGCTCACAGCGGAAATAAGAGAAAGCGCAGATCGGGTTCCACATATAACGGCACCGTAGTATTGATGGAAACAAGTCAGGTGCTCACCTTTTAATGCTGTACTAAGAATACGGTACAGCTCGTATGTTCGCTTGGGATCTCTCAAGCAGAGACACTAGTAGCAGCTCCCGTCCCGGTTCCCTCCTCCGGTTCCACGAGGACGCCGAGGAGTAAAATATGCAAGGTAACAGTGCTTTGCAAACTTTTTTAAAAAGTTTGCTAGTCGACTGTAATGAGGGAACTTCTAATGGGTCCAGAGCGCTAGAAAATCAAGCTTAGAAGGGCAGGATTTTAACCTTTCTTATGGATTTCTACATCCAAATATCTTATTATTTCCTGATTCTTTTCCATGGTAAATTGTATCAGTGGCACTTGTTGATTCAGATACTGGGAGAATTCCTCCAAAATCTCCTTTATAATGGTTTTCCCATTTGGCTGTTTCACAGAGACGGTTCTACACATCCAACTTTAGGCTCACACTTCCTGGTTAGGCCGTGGGCGGTTCCTCAGCAGTAACTGACATCAGCTTTGCTATTCCAAGCTGAGTCGTATGCCGGTCTCTGTAGTACATCCACGGTTATCCAGGCCCAGCTCTGGCTCTCTCACTACTGCTCACTCCACTGAGCAGTGTTTGACAGGAATGGAACCACACCCCTGGAGGTAGCTTGAGGCGGTGTCTACATCCTACAGAAGTTGCTCAGGTAATGCAGCTCATCCAGGATGGCACATCAATGAGAGCTGTGGCAAGAAGGTTAGCTGTGTCTGTCAACACAGTGGCCAGAGCATGGAGCAGATAGCAGGAAACTTTTAGGGGGCTGTAGGAGGGCAACAACCCAGCAGCAGGACCGCTACCTCCTCCTTTGTGCAAGGAGAAACAAGAGGAGCAATGCCAGAGCCCTGTGAAATGACCACCAGCAGGTCACTAATACCCATGTATCTGCTGAAACTGCCAGAAACAGACTCCATGAGGGTGGCATGAGGGCCCGACTTCCACAAGTCAATGTTGTTCTTACAGCCCAACAGCGTGATATTGGCACTCTGTGCTCTTCATGAATAAGAGCAGGTTCACACTGAGCACATGACAGACGTAACAGAGTCTGGAGACATCACAAAGAATGTTCTGCTGGCTGAAACATCCTCCAGCAATACCAGTGTGGCAGTGGGTCAGTAATGGTGTGGGGAGGCCTGTCTTTGGAGGTCCCCACAGCCCTCCTTGTGCTAGCCAGAGGTACCCTGACTGCAACTGGGTATCGGGATGAGATCTTCAAAGCATTCTGAGACCATATGCAGGTGCAGTTGGCCCTGGGTTCCTTCTGATGCATGACAATGGTAGGCGTCGTGTGGCTGAAGTGTATCAACAGATCCTGCATGATGAAGTCATTGATACTATGGATTGGCTTGCCCGTTCCCCAGAGCTGAATCCAATCGAGCACATCTGGGACATGTCACGTTCCATTCATCAACGCCACGTTGCACCACAGACTGTCCAGGAGTTGTGATGCTTTAATCCAGGTATGAGAGGAGATCCCTCAGGAGAACATCCACTGCCTCATTACAAGAATGTTCGGGCATTGTGTGGCGGTCATTCAGGCACGTGGAGGCCACACACACTACTGGGCCTCATTTCCTTGTCTTGGGACATTTCCATTGAAGTTGGATGAGCCTGAGATTTGATTTTCCCCTTTGATTTTGAGTATTATTCCAAATTTAGACTCCATCGGATATTAATTGTGATTTTTATTGATTATTTTTATGTTTCATTGTTCTCAGCACATTCCACTGTGTAATGAATAAAGAATTGCAACTGGAATATTTCATTCATTGGGATCTAGAATGTGGTATTTTAGTGTTCATTTTATTTATCGTGCAGAGTATATGTGTGTGTGTGTGTGTGTGTGTGTGTGTGTGTGGATAGATAGATAGATAGATAGATAGATAGATAGATGCTTACTTGTGACGTATTTAACATTATAAATTTGCAGTTGTAACTTATATTTAACAAGAGTTCTTTATTTATTTTTAAATCCACACAGGTCAAATCCTTGATTCTCTTGATACAGAAGGTTTAGTAAACAACACACTTACTTACTTTGCTTCTGACCACGGTGCATACTTGGAAGGAATGGATGGAAGTCCCCACCTTAAGGGCAGCAATGGAATTTACAGGGGTAAGGAACACACACCGAACAACTATGTGTACATTAAATATTGTTTATGCTAACATTTGTGTTTATACCCACGGTATGTGTATCACATAATTACATGATATTCTCCCATATTAGATCTTTTAGTTGATATGCATATTAGATTTACCTTGCATCACTAATGACCTGCATTGAATGTATGGAGCCATAATGGGTCTTTTTGTATCTTTTCACTACACTTTAGTTTACTCTATTTCTATATGGATGTGACCTTTATATAAGCTATTACGAATATAGGATTACATTGTTCTCATATTTTGCTGCTTACTATTTATGGAAAGAAATCACAGAGAAATGGGACATTATTTACTCAAAAACACAAATACCGGGCCATACTTACAGCTCAATGGCTGGACAATAGACCGAACCAGTAGAAGGCAATTTACACCTCAGTGTTACCTGGGAAGAATATAGCAGGTGCAGATAACTAATGAGCAGTAACTCCCACACCCATCCACTAGGAGGACAAATATGTATGCAGGAAAGCAATGATGCTAAACAAGGGGAGATTGCACGAATGCAAAAATACCAACAAGACCACCACTCACACGCATGAGGGGGGTGGTTGCTAGTATTATAATTGCATATAGATAAGGCAATAAAAAGGGTGCTACTTACACAGTTACTTGTTGTTCACCATGCTGGCTTACAACCTATGACACTTATACTATTTGATTGGGCCGGCTGCCAAGCAAATTTCAGATGTCCAGCAAAAAATTCTGATACCCTCTGTTCCCCAGTATTTAGTGCAAAAAATATATACCAGAAAAAAAATATTTGCTATCTATAGGCATACATCAATGATGGTTCAGCATCTAAATCTTGCAATGTTATTGTTTATGATGAGCAGATAGTCTTAGCAACAGTCTAACCTTATATGAATATCTGATCCAACTATAAGTAATCGTGTGATAAGTATATCTAAGGAGCCAATGCATCTACCACAGAACCCTTGTAGAGCAGTGTTCCCCAACTCCAGTCCTCAAGGCCCACCAACAGGTCATGTTTTCTGGATATCCCACAGAATTTCCTGACAATAATTATATCACCTGTGCAGCATAATGAAATCACCTGTGCAATGCTAAGGAAAGCCAGAAAACATGACCAGTTGGTGGGCCTTGAGGACTGGAGTTGGGGACCCCTGTTGTAGAGAGAGGTTTCAGCTGTGGTTTGTTCTATTCCTAGTTTTTTAGTGGCACAACTTACATGGGATTCTTCTGTAGAGCAACTGCACTACTAATGAACAGGTGACTGGGGAAGTGACTCAACAGTCATACAAAAAGGTGTGGAGGAGGAAATAAACATGTCTTGATGGGGGTGCTTTTCAGATCTTTGCTATGAGGCCCACTTCTGCTCAATGTACAGCACTATTGATGGATAATATAAATGACAATTTCCTTGTCCTGTCTAGTAAACATTTTTGCATGGCACTTAATTCAACAAGGGTGGGCACTTCTGCTGTATATTGCATTTATTGTTGGAAGCATTTTTACCTAAACACCATTCATACAATTTCTAACCATTCATATTTTGTTCTTTGGTCTGTCACATCATAGGTGGTAAAGGTATGGGAGGACTAGAAGGTGGGATAAGAGTGCCAGGAATCCTATGTTGGCCAGGTGTTCTTCCTGTAAACACTATCATTGACAAACCAACAAGTCTCATGGATATTTACACAACGGTGGCTAAGCTTGGAGGAGGCATGGTGCCACAAGACAGGTATATAAAGCTTTTGACTGATGTAATCACTCCAAATTCCTATCACCTTTGGTGAAGATTTGACTTTTCATGGTCTTGTGAAAGGAACAGGGTTTTGGAAGGGAAATAAACATGTGAATTTGTAACTCAATACATAACTTTGTTTACTCTTAGAAGAGGAAATTTAACACCTGGACATCATACCACAAGCTTTCTTTCAGCCAGTGACACACATGTAATACAATATTATGGAGAGATCACATTAGTTGTGCACATGCATCATGGGGATTGATAGCCACCACCATGTTCAAACCTTGTGCAGCAAAGAAGGGTGGTCTATTTAGTAACTAATCATAAGCCCAGCAGTGAAGGTATTGGAGGCTAACATTTTTAGGAAACCGCTTCTATTCTAACAACGACCTACAATAACCCCTTGTGAGGGCATAGCGCATATATATTTAAAGTTATAAACTTAAAAAATGCATATATATAATAATAATAATAATAATAATAATAATCTTTATTTCTATAGCGCCAACATATTCCGCAGCACTTTACAAATTCAAGTGTAAACATACAGTCATTACACATTAAAAGTACTTACAAATGAGACACAAGGTGTGAGGGCCCTGCTCGTGAGAGCTTACAATCTATTAGGGTGTATGGGTGAAACATACGGTAAGAAGTGCCAAGTTTACAATGGTCCAGCCATGTTTCATAAATAGGGGGTGGTTTACATGAAAAATGGATGAACTTGCTACCCAGACTGTACATCTATATACAGATAAGTGCCTGTGAGTGCCCAAGTGCAGGGAGTGACAGATGTGTGTGATAGCAGTTAGGGATCTTGGTGGGCCAGACCGAGAAGATGTATTTTCAGGGCCCTCTTAAAACTGTGAGGGTTGTGAATGTGCCTGATCGCCCGCGGTAGCATATTCCAGAGAATTGGTGCCACACGTGTGAAATCTTGTAGGCGGGCATGGGAGGTTCGGATGATTGAGGAATGTAGTCTGATATCATCAGCAGAGCGGAGAGCACGGGTAGGGCGGTAGACAGAGACTAGGGAGGAGATGTAGGAAGGAGCAGCGCTGTGGAGAGCTTTATGGGTGAGAGTGCTGAGTTTATACTGTATCCTGTACTGGATGGGCAACCAGTGCAGTGACTGACACAGGTTAGAGGCATCAGTATAGCGGCTGGAGAGAAAGACAAGCCTGGCTGCTGCATTCTGGACAGATTGGAGAGGGGAGAGTTTGCAGAGAGGGAGACCGATTAGCAAGGAGTTGCAGTAGTCAAGACGAGAAAGAATAAGAGCAGTAATGAGAGTTTGAGTCGTTTCCACAGTGAGAAATGACGGATTTTGGAGATATTCTTGAGGTGCAGGTGACAGGAGCGGACAAGGGATTGGATATATGGGGAGAAGGTCAGATCAGAATCCAATAAAACCCCTAGACAGCGGGCCTGCTGCCTAGGAGAAATGGTGGTACCACATACAGAAATAGCAGGGGGGGTTGGTTAGTAGATGGCGGAAAGACAAGAAGTTCAGTCTTAGTGAGGTTTAGTTTCAGATGGAGAGGGACATGATGTCAGATAGCGGACAGACAGTCACTGGTGTTTTGTAGCAAGGCTGGAGTGATGTCACGGGAGGAGGTGTATAATTGGGTGTCATCCGCATAGAAGTGGGAAGCTAAATCTACTGATGGTTTGTCTAATGGGGGCTATGTACAATGAAAAGATGAGAGGACCTAGAACTGATCCCTGATGAACTACAACAGCAAGAGGAAGAGGAGAGGAGGTCGAACCAGAAAACTAGACAATGAAGGAGCGGTCAGAGAGGTAGGACGAGAACCAAGAGAGAGCTGTGTCCTGGAGGCCAAAGGAGCTGAGCATGCTGAGGAGAAGTTGGTGATCCACAGTGTTAAATGCTGCAGAGAGATCCAAGAGAAGCAACAATGAGTAGTTACCTGAGATTTTGCTGGTAGGAGGTCATTTGAGACTTTAACTAAGGCAGTTTCCGTGGAGTGTAGGGTGCGGAAACCTGATTGCAGCGGGTCAAGAAGAGAGTTAGCAGAGAGATAGCAGATTAGGCGAGAGTAGACCAAGCGTTCCAGGAGTTTAGAGATGAAGGGCAGGTTGGAGACTGGTCGGTAGTTATCAGTACAGGACGGGTCCAGAGAGGGCTTTTTTAGTAAAGGGGTTATGATGGCGTGTTTGAAGGAAGATGGAAAAGATCCCAGTGGAGAGAGAGAGGTTACAGATAGCAGTAAGGTGAGAGAGGACAGCTGGAGAAATAGACTGGACGAGGTGGGATGGAATGGGGTCAGTAGAGCAGGTGGTGGGACGAGCAGACAGGAGAAGCCTGGACACTTCTTCCTCTGTCGTCGGGTCAAGGGCTGCAAGTAGATATATATAAAAAGGTGTGTGTGTGTATATATATACATATATATTTGTTGTGGTCTATTAAAACGAGACCATCCAAAGCAATGAAACTAAAAAATGCTGGACCCCATCCATTTGTACCAAGCATTTATCACTAAATCCATGTGAAGGTAAGGGCGAGGGCACAGTTGCCAGATGTGCATTAGAAAAACAAAACTTTTGTGAAACTACACTTATTGTAACCTAATCAACAGTCTAGCCATACCCAGCCCTTAGTTTCAGGGATCAGCTATAAAAAAAGCTTGTGATACTAAAACTCACAGAATGACCCGACGAATGATCAGATCATGCCGAGATAATGGTTTCCTAGACTATCAACCACGTAAGTAAAAAATGCAGAATAGCTGACATGAGAGGCATCAAAGCCCCTTATAATTAATTCAGATACTAAACCACTAAATAAAACTAGACCCCAGAACAAATCCCTAAATTAATTCAGGGCCCAGACCAACCTCATTAACATTGACCAGTAGAGTTCAATTCCTAGATTAACATTGTCTTTGGTTACACCTTTGTTACATTTAAAAGTGTTTTCCCATCTCAGACAATTTATGACATATTCTGTGGATTTTATATATCTGATACATGTGTCATTTGGGACATGGGTCCCAAAATAGAGAATGGGTCCCTGAAATTCTCTGTACAAAACAGAGAGATTGTTGTGAATGTGTGGCATCCTTTATACTGTTCTCTGGGAGTTCCAAGTACATCTGAGTTAGTGTGCTTTATTATACTTAAAACTGTCATTGAAATGAACAGAGAGTATCATGCATGTGCAGCTACCTCTTTATTCTGCATAGAGAAGTGTGCGTGCTCGTTTTCAATGCACTGTACGCACAATTATAAGGCATGTGAGTATTTTGACCATATCATCATTTTTATGCATTTTTCTAACTCCAATTGAATGTTTATTGGATTTAAGCATATCTGATGATGTGTATCTATGTAGTAAGGGAGGGTACGTTCTTAGGAGTTGAATACCCTATATCAACATGTGTGTAATTATTAGGCAGCTTGTTTTCTCAAGTAATGTCTTGAGAAAAAGAAATACAAATAATTTTAACTGCCAAAGATTTGAGACAAATCAAACGGGAACCGACCAAAAATACATTATCCTCCCCTGCTGCCATATTACAAAACTGCAACCTTCCTAAAGTGCCCAGAAGTACAAGGTGTAATGTTCAGAGACATGGCCAAAGTAACTAGGGCTAAAACCCAACCACCACTGAACAAGACACAGAAGTACAAGGTGTTCAGTGCTCAGAGACATGGCCAAAGTAAGGAAAGCTGAAACCCATCCTCCACTGAACACAGAAATTTAAATATCAAGACTGGCCATGAAATATCTGAAGATAGATTTGTTAAAAGTTTCATGACAACAGAGTGACTTCTGATGGACCAGATGGATATTCCTGAATTTGAATTTGTAACAGCACAAGCCTCCACTTCAACTCAGACTCTAGCAAGGTAGAGGTGGAGCACTTCTTTGGACTACAATTATTAAAGATGAGTTAGTGACATCTTTTCGGGTTGAAGATGGACTGATAAACAACTCCTAAACCTACTGGCAGTTTATAGAAGACATTCTCTTCAAGCATTGGTAGAGGAAAAAGTCTGCATCAAGAAAACCATGATTTTATGCAGGACAATGCTCCCTCGCATGTATCGACGTACTCCACTGCGTGGAAAGCCAGTAAAGGCCTTAAAGATGAACGAATAATGACATGGCCCCTTCTTCATCTGACCTAAATCCTATTGACAGCTTGTAGGTCCTTCTTAAACTGGAGATTTATAGTAAAGCGAAACAGTACACCTCTCTGAACAGTGTCTGGCAGGCTACGGTTGCTGCTACACAAAAAGTTGATCATCAACAGATTAAGAAATTGACAAACTTTAAAGAACAAAAGACTTATGACTGTTATTTATGGGGTTGTCTCACCATGCTGTTTCATTGAGCCATAAGCAGCTTTTGGTTCACACTTCCTCACTCTTCCTGGTCATGCTGTGGGTGGTTATATAGCAGTGATGAGCATATCCGCTCTGTATTTCCAGTTCTTCTTATTGTACTAACATGACTGCAGGAGATGAACCTATAGTGCAGAAGGCTGCAGAGCTCAAAGTAAACAATCAAAAGTAATTAATCTCCTTTGTTAGAGTTAACGCACTCTGTTCTCAAGCTGTCATTCATCTTGATGTCATTTCTTGCTCTCTTTATAGTCAGGAAGAAAGAGCAGCATGGTAACCAGAGAAACCCGTGTATATTCAGTACAGATAAAATTTCCCTTATCTTCTGACAAATGTAATATAGGGAATGTATTTGAAAAAAGTCTTGATTTAACGTTCCCAAACGTTAAAGCAAATCTTTGAAAGTCCCGACAACCCAAAATTAAAAAGGGGGGGTTTGGCAACCCTTGGTCACCCTTTTTGTTGTTCGATAATAAAATTAATACAACTTTCCCCTACAAATTTGGTGCAGACATTTGAAAATTTTGCACCCCAAAAGGGGGGGCCTATTAGACATTTATGGCATACCCTAGTAATTGCTAAAAATTTCTGAAGAAAAAAACCCAACTTTGAAAATCCAGCACCAAAAAGGAAAAATTCCAAAAAGTTTAAAAAAAACAGGGCCCCCCCTTAATAATCCATCAAAAAAAAAAATTGGGGACATATGTCAGTGCAAAAACTGGCTTACGCGTTTCAGCAGATCACTTTAAACATAGCATTACTGAAAGTGCAAGAACGACTCACTTAACGACCGTAAGCTGAACGCCTGAAAAGTACTTCATAACCAGCTAAATTTTGTAGTTTTGCCTCCTTGCATTTCAACAGTCATAACTTTTTTAAATCTTTTAAGTTCACAAATAAATTAAAATTTAGAATTTTTAAAAAAGGGAAAAAATCTCTCCTTAAGGGAGCAACCCGGGAAAGAACGGGTTTTTAGATTTTTTTTTTGCCTTTTCCCCCCCCTACTTAGCACTGCCTATCACAAGGGATTATTGGGGGAAAGGGGCGGGGAAGCCCACAAAACGCCCTCTTTTTGGTTTTTTAACAAATCCCCAAAATTTTCTTTTTACCCACCGATTTTTGAGAAACAAAAAAAAGGAAAAATTTTTTCCAAGCCAGGATCTCCATCCCACACCCAAACCCGTATTTCTCTACTCTGCACTGAAGAGGGGAAAAATCCCGAAACAGCAATTTTCTGTAATGAGAGATACCGGGGTTGGCTAAAAAAACCTTTTTTCTTTTATCAAGGGCCGGTGGGGGCCCCAAAAACAAATTTTAGGATTTGTTACAAAACCAACAGAGGGCCTGTGGCTTTTTCACCCCTTTTCCCCTAATTCCCTTTTGATATGCAGATTTTTTTAAAAAAAATTTAATTTTTGTTTTTTAAAAAAAAAATTTTACACCATTCACATTTAGTACTTAATAACCAATTTTGAAAGAATTATGCAGGTTATTACGGTCATGTAGATACCTAATATGTGTAGGATGTTTTTTTTGTGTAATGTAGGTACAATAACTTTTTATATTATTTTTTTCTACACTTTGTTTTTTACTTTATTTTTTAATCCCCTTTTTAGGATAACTATTTTACAAATTTTTTTTCCCCTAATAATGCATTAAACCCTACAGAATTTTGCTAAACAATTTCCATCGTGTAAAATATGACACAGGCAGCAGTCCCGGGCAGCACACAGGTTTTGGGCCTGACTGCAAAACTTTTCTATAAAGACAACTCTGGGGCTTTTAGGGGCCCCAGGGCGGGCAGTAAGACATTCCCTGGGGTCCATCAGGGCATCAGGATTTTTCCATTAAACCCGATTTGGGCAGGGAATGCCCTTTAATTATACCGTGGTCACGGACTGCGGCAATCAAAGGATTGAGCACCAGGGATCGGAAAGGGTTTCTTTTTCCCTTCCCCCTCTGTTCCAAATGCAGCTGTGGTGCTAGGGCCGCAAAAAATCCGCTTTTTTGCACCCACAATCTTTGACGTCACGCAGAAACCCACCTGAAAAAAAGCCACCATCAAAAAATGGTGGGCGGTCATTGGGGTTTAAAAACCACAATTTAAAATGGGGTAAAAAAAACCACTCATGTAGCACAATAGAAACCTAACAAAAACCATTATGAAAAACAATAGCAAGTTATTGAAAATAGAACAGGATAAAATTAGATAGAAATGAATGTAAATATAACAAATAGGTTGACCCGATTACTTTTGGCCATCGACATGGGGTCGATGTCGATAGTCAGCCTCATTGAAAAGATATTCGATGTCGATGATAAGATCGCCGATGCCTTTAAAGTCTATGGGAGAGCAACAACACCTTTCATTTTTTACACCCAAACAGGGCTGGGAAGCGGGAATTAAAATTCGGAACAGTAAAATGGAACGTCTACATCTTAGCAACACATTTGGGGTTATAAAAGCCACAAAAAAAAAATCACAGACCATTCACCACCCCCTGTCTTGTACCATACATGCCCCTTTAAACCTGCACCCCCAAAAATTAAAAGTGCCGAAGGCAGTATTATTTAAACCCCATCATTTTATTTGAACGGACATCGACTATCCCTGTCCGGGAAAGCAGCAGAGCCCCAAAACCTGCATCCCCCCCAGTTTAAAAAGTCCCGGGAAAAAGGGATCTTAAACCACCATTTATTTTCAACGGACTTGACTATACCTGCCTGGGCCACACATGACCCCAAACCTGCTGACCCCAATAAAAAAATCCGAAAAAGGAGTCTTTCAAACCCCCATTTTTTTTTTCACTGGGGCATATACTGTCCCTGTCCGGTAGCGCTTGCCCCCTCCGTATGATCGGACCAAATTTAGCTTCACTTGGAAATACTGGTGGTTAATGCTCCTGTTTCCACCCATTTCCCTTTTTTCTTGATTCTTTTTTCCAATTTTTCTCAACTGCTGGAGGAAATTTTCTCAGTTTTTTTTTTCTTGTCCTGCTCCATACTCCATCTTCTGAATAAATTTCATCTGCAAATTTTCCCCGACCTCCCTTTTACAATTCAGAGGGAAATTTTTTTTACCAGCTATTTTGTAATGCAAGTTTTTTAGTGTTTAATTCAGAAAACACATTTTTAAAATAATGGAATCCACCAGTTTGTTTCTCTTTTTTAATTGTATTAAAAGGGTTTTCTCATAAGGGATTGATAGCATTTAAAGATCTTGCAAAAACAAGTCATTTTGCAATATTGTCCATTAACAGGTCCTACTTATTCCTTTTCTGACAGCACCCTCACCCTTGACCACTCTTGACAATTGTGAAAAACAATTGTCTTTTTAGAAACAAAAATTTTTACAATAGGACCTGTACTAGCTACATGTCACGCAAAATCCCCCCAAAAATTCAAAAGCATGACCCTTAAAGCCACTTTGGACAATTGGAAGAAAAAATGTCTGTTAGAAACAACATTTTTTAGAAAGGACCTTAGTATTGCTGATTTCAAAGCCACATGACCCAAAAATTATAAAAGACTTCTCAGCCACTGTTAAAAAGTGGGGGGAAAAGCCATTTAAAAGCCACATTCTGTTCCAAAGCACCATATTATGCGTATCCCAGAACATGACCCCAAAAAATTATAAATATGACTTCCAGCCACTTTTAAAATTGTAGGGAGAAATCCACTTAAAAGCCACTTTCTTTTCCAAAGGACCATAAATTTTAAAACTGACTCACAGCAAACATGACCTCAAAACCATTTTGACAATGCGAAAAATTTTTAAAGAAAAGTAAATAAATGGAAACGGTGTTGCAGAAACCTTCGTCTTTTAAGTCTCCTCCAGCAAAACCAGCAAAAAGAACTGTTGGGAAAAGAAATAAAAATTCAGTAAGAAATGATCATTTAAAAAAAAAGTTTTCAAGATGACCATTTTCTGTTTGAAGAGGGAAAGTGAAGTAGACCGGGGAACTAATCGGGACCCGGCAATTGGGGGGCCCCAACATCAACAGAGATCCGCCGATTATCTTGATGAAAGTCAAACATCCCATTTTCTGTGAAAGCCCCGGGTGCGTTTGTCTGAATACTCCCCCACTGTGCTGAAGGCCCTCAATATGACGCGGCTGCGGGGGGGCAACACCTCTATGGCTGGCGACAGCCGGGGGCCCTTCTCCCCTTTTTGGGTCCCCAAATCATTGGTCCGAACACATCCAAAAAAATGGTGTTGTAGCAATAGTTCACCATGATCTTAAGGGGGCTCTGTGTGTTTGGGGTTGTCCGCATTGCAGCGTTGGGGGGGTGGTAAATAAAGATTGCCAGAGGTCACCCATTAGGGGTTCTGCCCCCTTGCCTGCTCTGGCCGCTACGGGTATTGGGGACTCTACGCTGTCACTCGCTGATTTTTCCACCGTGACATTTGGGGAACATGAAACAGACGAACAGAGTCTCCAGTTATCAACACAAGGGCTCCATTTCCCCATTTTTTCTCTCTATTTGGGGGGGGTGGAAAAAAAGTGCTAGTTTTGTTTTGTACCGGGGGTCCAGGAGGGTGCCAAACCCCGTAACTTTTTTTCATTTTTAGGGCCTTAATGCAAGGACATGTTGGAGGAAATGGAGCATCCAAGCACTCATGTGAGAGATGGAGCCTTGATTTCCCAAGCCTCTGGGTCGAGGGGCACTAGCAAACTGATCTTCCTCATTTTCCTCCTCCGCCTCAAATTCGCGCCAACCACTTTCCAAGGAAGGGACGTCGGTAACGTCGGTGTCTAGGAATACCTCCTCCTCCTCCTCCTCCGCTTCCTCCGGCACAGCTTCAACACAGCCCTGACTTACCTGAGATGATGCACCCTGAGAGCTGATGCGCCACCTTACACTGGCCCTGGACCCCGAACCACTGCCTAATGAAGACCGATGAAATTGTGAAAATGTCGGGCGTGGTGGATTTGACGGAGTGAAAGGCTCCGTGTCCGCATCTGTGTCCGTCTCCTCCTCCGTCGCTGGCGGGACCTGTTGTTTCAGAGTGTCCAACGATCGTTCCAGAACTAAGATCACCACAATGCTCATGCTTACAAGGGCATTGTCCGCACTGACCATTTTGGTGGCTTCTTCAAAACTGGCAAGGATGGTGCAGAGCTCTTTCACCTGCCTCCACTCTCGGTGGCTCAACACCCCGAGGTCTGCACCGCTGCTTGTCAGGCCATGTGTCACTTCGTACTGCGTAATGGCATTGCGCTGCTGCCACAATCGCTGGAGCAGGTGGGGGGTGGAATTCTAGTGTGTTGCCACGTCAACAATGCGACGGTTGACGGGGAGGCCGAGCTTACGCTGCAACGCAGCCAGGCGGGACGAAGCAGGGTGCGAACGGCGGAAGTGCGAACTTAGACTTCGAGCCTTCCTCAGCAGGCAGTCCAGACACGGGTAGCTCTTTAGAAATTTCTGGATGATAAGGTTCATGACATGTGCCAGGCAAGGTATGTGCTCCAGCCTACCGATCTTAAGGGCGGCCAGCAGATTTCGCCCGTTATCGCACACCACCTTGCTGGCACAAGGTTCTTGGCACCCCAGCCAGCGCTCGGTCTCGTTGCGGAGAGCCGTCCACAGCTCCTGACCTGTGTGTGGACGGTCTCCAGACAGATTAATTTCAACACCGCCTGGTTTCTCTGGGCACGTATGCCAACAGAGGACCTTGGGGAAAGAAACCTCCCCC